>VXBU01015605.1:50824-70194 GCA_013400315.1 Bombycilla garrulus
AACCCACTTTAAAATCCTAAATATTCACTAATTTTTATTATTATTATTATTAAAGGAGATATTTAGCAGAGTTTCCACAGATCCATATGTTCATTCTTTGCACCACTTCTGGAAGTGTCTGGGAATTTCACATGAAGATATGCATATATATTTTTTCCTAATGATAATACTACTTAGAATTTAAAAATTCTACTTAGAATCATATTATTTTCTTTCTTCTAGCCAAAATTCTAGCTGAATGAATTGTCATCAATAGACCTTCTTTTTTTATTAATATCCAACAGCACACAATGGCAGCAGACACTGCCTCTGCAACTGCTTGTAGGACCTGGTATGCTGACAAACAGGCACACTGCTCAAATAATTGCATTTACTATTTAGTTGTGGCTGCACCCAATGGAGAAACTCCAGATTTATTAACATGATTTGAAAAATACTACCATGCTAAAACCCTGGACACACAAACTGAGACTTGAAACACATGCTTGAAACTACAAAATCACATTCTCCTTAAAATCAAAGCTATAAAGTTAAGTACTCTTGAAAGAATTAATTGCAACATAAAAGATCCTTTGAGAAAAAAAAATGTAATAGACATTTGGAAAAAATTCAGATCAACAGCTCATATTCTAAAAATCTTATGGAAAACTACATCATTATGACATACTAGTGAGCTTGTCTTCACATAAGCTTTGGTATTTGCTGAAAGACAAAGGCAATTTTGCAAGACTTTTTTCAGAATGCTCTTGTCCTTGTGTCTTAACACTTAGCAACACAAGATCCCTGGGAAAAACACCACCTCGTGTTCCTGAATATGAAGATCTCCATCACTCTAGTGATAAAATGCCTCAATCAACATTTTAAATCTGTGGTGTTCCTGGTCCACCAAGCCCCGCCTCAGCCTTCTAATTATCCCCAAGAGGAGGTGAGACTGCCGAGTACAAGCCATGGAAAGAACTTTCTATTCTTCCTAATGTTTCTTAATGTCTCGGAGGTTTCAGTAGCCATTTTCCATGAGTAACATGTCATGTTGCACAGTCCTGGCCTCTCAGCCAAATTCCGGGAAAAAATTTTATAATTCTATTAGCATACATCTCTTTTCATTATGTGATGCAACACTTACTCATTAATTGCAGTTTTACACACACACATGTTCTTGTCTGTCAAATTATATTAATTGACTTAATGCTCCTCATTTATGCAGAAGTGGAGAAAAAATATTATTTTATTATTTCCATCACTCTTTGGCCATGCATACATACAGTCAAACAGACAGAAATTTGGATTACACTTTGCTGGGAAAAACTCCAACAGACATTGGAATGACAGGGGAACATCAGACACCGATGGGGATGCTAGCGGGGACCTTCAGGGCTCCATCTTTGGCCCTGTGCTCTTCAACATCTTCATTAACGACTTGGATGCAGGACTCAAAGGAATACTTGTAGATGACACTTAATTGGAATAGCTGTAAACTCTTTGAGGGCAGAAAGACCTTCACAAACAGGAGAGATGTGCAATCACCTACCATATGAAGTTTAACAAATGCTGGATTTTGCACCTGGGACAGGGGAACCCTGGCTGTACATGCAGACTGGGGAATGAGATGCTGGAAAGCCATGCCATGGAAAAGGACCTGGGGGTCCTGGTCAGTGGCAAGTTGAACATGAGCCAGCAGTGCCCCGGCAGCCAGGAGGGCCAAGCATGTCCTGGGGGGCATCAATCCCAGCATGGCCAGCCGGGCAAGGGAGGGGATTGTCCTGCTCTGCTCTGGACTAAGAGAGCCTCACCTTGAGTACTGGGGACAGTTTTGGGTGCCACAATATAAAACAGATATTAAGCTGCTAGAGAGCATCCAAAGGTGGGCCAAGAGGATGGTGAAGGGTCTGGAGGGAAAGCCATATGGGGAGTGGCTGAGGTGCCTTGGTCTGTTAAGCCTGGAGAAAAAAGAGACTGAAGTGAGACCTCATTGTGGCATTCAACAATCTCACGAGGGGAAGTGGAGGGGCAGGCACTGATCTCTTCACACTTTCAACAAGTGAGAGGACTCAAAAAAAAAAGCCTGAAACTGTGTCAGGAGATGCTTAGGTTGGATATCAGGAATTTTTTTTTCCCTAAAGGGCTGTTGAGCACTGGAACAGGCTCCCCAGGAAAGTGGTCACAGCACCAAGCCTGATGAGTTCAAGGAGCGTTTGGGTAATGCTATCAGGCCCACAGCATAATTCTTAGGATGCCCTGTGCAGGGCCAGGAGCCGGACTAAATGATCTGGATGGAGTTCTTCCAACTCAGCTTATTCTGTGATTCTTCCTATGACCTCTCCTGTGGATCTGCAGTTTCAGCTATCCACAGATAGCAATGCATGCAATGCAACTGCAGCTTAATGCAAGGGGTCCCCTCACAACAATATCTGCATCTAAGGAAAATCACAGTCTCATTACTTTGGAAAGCAGTGGACTACTCAACAGATGTTTTGCTTAAAAGGAGCAAAAGAGAGAGCATGAAATTAAACGGCATTAATCTTGCATTGTGTCAGTTATATCCGTTCTTTCCATGACCTGCTACATCTAAATTAATCAACTGTTTGGATGGTAGAGATAAAATACCATTCTTGGTCAATCTGTCAGTGATATAAACAATGCACTCTTTTATTTCATTGTATGGAAATAACTTCAAAGCGACACCCGGAGAGTAACTACAGGAGATAAAGGCTCTGGAAACAGTCCACTTTTGCTATGACATGCAAACCTTACTTTTTGGCTAGTGTTTCTAACATTAAATGGATGCTTACATGCACGAACTGCACCACTCAACAAAGCAAAGAAAAACTGAAGAAGAAAGCAAGGAGGTCTGTATATTTTATTCCACCTCTTCTTCCATCCAAGAGAAAAAGTAGAAACTTAATTCTATCTCCATGTATTCAAAAGGCATGTGAATCAAAAAACCTAAGTGTGGCTGTAAAACTTAAAGACCTGAAAATAATTTTGTGAACCCATCACTACATGAGCAACATATACCAACAGTCTGGTACAGAGAATACAGACATAATTACTGAGACAGACAGGTGGACATACGTAAATAAGTGTTTTCAAGTATACTGGCCTTACTATTCACCTGTCCCCTCCTTTTAAATCAAGTTCTGTTTTCTTCCAATGATCCATCATATAAATTTATTTATATGACTCTAACATCCCTTCAAATCTGTGACTATTATTCCCATCCTTACTATCACATTTGAAGATTTCTATTCAAGGTCTATAAATATATGTATAAGGAAATTGCAGGAGAATGTAGAAGTTTTGGCCAAGTCCTAGAGAAAGCACATCACTGGCAAAAGGAAAACATCGTGAGATGAATCCTATAACTGGGGTGCCTTGCTGGAGGGCTACAGCCCCCTTCAGGAGGCATAGGCAGGGCAGGTAAGGTGAAGGGGTGGCATTTCATGTAACGAATGGTCTAGAATGCATGGCTCTTGCATCTGGAGGTGACACTGTGGAGACCCTTTGTGTAAAAATGAAGGGGAAAGAAAATAAAGAGGATACAGGGAGAGCAGACGTCAGAAGGAGCTACTTAGTAAGGTCTGCTGAGGATCTCCTTTTGAATTTACTTGGGTCCATGAATGTTGGTTGCTTTTCTGTCAACTCTTATGAGTGACAATTTCATAAGAAAAGGCAATTTCCTAAGAAGTGACAGAAGTCAAGCTAACAAGGAGAACACCAGCTTCGCTGAGCACAGATCTTCTTCCAGAACTTAGGCAGAAAATGAAGGTGTACAGACATTGAAAATAGAGACAGGCAACACAGGACAACTACAGCAATGCTGTTCCCTGATGTACAGAGGAACTGTGTTTCTCCTGCATGCAGTCAAAGTCCAATTGGAGCTCAGGCTGCTCAGCCATGTGAAGGGCAACTTAAAGGATTTTACAAAGGAGGATCAGATATCACACTGGTCCGTTGCTTGACAAGGCCAGTCATAAATAGGGACATAGACAAAGCAGAACCATTGAAGCCTTTTTCAGCTCGTCTTCAACATCAGTGGTGGGCCCTGGTGTCCCCAAAATCCAGTGTCAGAAGACCATAACTGCGGATAAGATCTATTCTCTGTCAACTCCAAACTTGTTCAAAACTTGCTTCCTCACCTGGATGTACATAAATCACTCCAAGGGGGTTCATTCCAGTGTACTGAGAGCTGGCTGATGGCATCATGGTGACATGATCTCTCTCCATTATTTTCAGCATCTTGAGTGTGTGGATATGTCCCAGTGGACTGGAAACTAGCAAACACTGCCCAAGTTTTCAAGAAGGGAAAGAAGAAAGGCTGGTAATAACAGGTCACTCTCACAGTGCCTGCTGAAATTACAGAAAAGGTCAATCTTGGAGATACTGAAAAACACTTGAAAGGCAACAAAATCCGTGGTCACAGCCAGCATGACTAACAAAGGGAAAATGCTGCTTAACTAAATTAACCTCCTTTTATGAGAAGGTCACCCAGGTCGTTGACTAAGGAAAGACAGGAAATGTGTGGACTTTTTAGTTTTAGAAAATATTTTGGTAATGTCTCTCAGTATCCTTATGGATAAATAGGCCAGCACACATCTGGAAAAGGCAATGATATTTGGAGTGAGCAATTGTCTGATGGTTTGGGCTCAAAAGTTTATACTAATTGGGGTTCAAACAGATTGGCATTTAGGGTCAGTGCGCTTTAATGTTTTTTATAAATTATCTGGACAGGAATCAAATATAAATTCACTCAATAATTTGGCTGGTAGAGAAGTTTAGAGAGAGATCTGGATAGACTAGAGAGCTGGGCAATCATGAACCATATGGAATTTAACAATAGCAAGAGCTGGATTCTGCAACTGAGATGGAAAAACCCCAGACATATGTACAAACTGGGGGATAAGAGGAAGAGAAGCAGCCCAACAGAAAGAGACAGGGATTTGGACTGGTGGCAAGTTGAACATAAGCCAGCAGTGTCCAGCAGCAGCCAAAGGGCCAACCACTCCCAGGAGTACATCAAGCACAGAATCACTGACTGATGAAAGGATGTAACTGTCCTGCTCTACACTGCACTGGAGTGGCCTCACATTGAATCTTGTGTCAGCTCTGGGCACCTCAATATATGAGCATCACACTCTATATTCAGAGGAGGATGTTTGTAGTGGTTTAGATTTGCCAATTTTAATTTCCTCAGTTTTTGCTGTGGGAGAGGATTAGGAGAGAGACAAGGCAGGTCTAAAACTTAAAGGGTGTAAAGAAAACCTTTATCAACAAACCTAAAAGAATAATAAGACTCGGAATAAAACCCAGAGACCACCTCTCCTCCCTTCTCCCACACCCTCTTCTCCTCAACTGCAATGTGCAGAAACACTCCACTCAGTCACCAACTGAAGAATAGTCTTTTTCAGTTCACTCCAGAGAGAGGAGTCTCCCATTGACATGCTATAGTGACTTCTCCACAACACAGGAAAAAAAGAGTTCTCTCATGGTTTCTTTTCTCACAAATAACAGCCTTCCATTCTCCTTCCATCTCGGAGCTGACTTCTGCTTCATTGACTTTGGTATCTCCTCTCTGTTCTTATTTCTCTCACTCAAGGGAGGATTGAAGGTCTGTAAGTTTTATCTGCACACCGAAAGAGTTAAGATCCCACATGTGGAATGGAGGGCTTTGGCCATGCTGGAGCTGTGCCAGGACCTCAGGAGGCTCAGGCTGCGCTGGAAGGGAGGAGCAGGATAACAGGGGCCTGGGCCAGAATGGCAGTGGCTGCTCTGGGAAGAGTAGGGGGGATGACCAGGATCTCATCAGCCTCCCTGGGCCTCAGCTGCAGCATCACTGCCCATGGCCACCCCTCCTCTCTGCTGGTACATGCCCGGCAGCTTTCCGGGCAGGCCTGCAGAGGAGCAGCCGGGGCTCGCAGCCCCTGTTACTGTTACCTGGTCTCAGGCCAGAAGAGAAAAAGAACTTCCTGGGGTTTTCTCGCTTCTAAATGTGAATTCACAGAGGTGGACCAAGTCCTCCAATCGGCTTCCCAGACTGTCAGCACCCGAACCAGCCTCTGATTGGTCCCATCAAGTCACAATAGAAGTTCTCAGGGAGAGAACTTCCATGGGTGCCCTCTTCTCTCCCTACCAAGCTGCCAATTAATGCAAAACCAGCACAGGACTCAAGGGCAGGATATAAGAGAAGCATTGAGGTCACATGGCTTTTGCCATCTTGGAGAAATGAAGGCTGGGGGAGATGCTGACTTCCCCTCTCTGGAAACTAGAGCTGCTTAAGAAGAATGAAACTGCTTAAGAGGAAGTTCAGATTGGTCTTTAGGAAAAGATTCTTCACTGAAAGCATTGTCAGTCACTAAAACATGTTCTCCTGGGAAGTGGTCACAGCATCAAATCTATCACAGATCTAGTGTATGGTTAGTCCTGAGAGAAGCAGGGAGATGCACTCAGTGATGCTTATGACTATCTTCTGATCTGAAAAATTCCATGTTTCTGTGATTCTGTGATTAACTGTTTTACTGTTACTTATGTGTATAGCGTTTGAACGTCTCAGTGAAGGCACTTGAGCTTCTCCCCCAAGATACCTTCAAAGGCAGCAGAAATGGTAAGGAGTGGGAAGAACCACTACAAGTGAAGGACTAGGTCACTGAGATATGTATAGTGTTGGCCTGAATACCAGCATGAAGACTTTGAAGGTCTAGGAGCTATGTGAAGGTCTCTGGGGATCTGAGTCCTGGATGAGAAAAAGGAGCAGGAAGACCAGCTCCCCAGTGATTTCAGCTTTATTAAGAGATCAGTCTGGGAAGGGGGCCCGAGGGGGTGCGCACACCACCGATGTAGCATAGAGGAGGAGGAAATGCAAACCCGTCATCAGGCAAGATTGGGTCTCCATATCCTCATGAGAGTTCCCGAGAAGAGGCTGGCTGTTCCCAAGCCTGTGGTTCCCATGATGTTCTTGATTCACGTCCATTAGGGTGATGACTTCTGGCTCTGATTTGGTGGTGTCTCACATCTCCTCTGTCCTCCGGACCCAGAGGTGTCACTTTTCGTTCTTATTTGTATCGTGGCTCATCGCTTTAGGGGTCTTTCCTTACTGTTCTTGGGTGTTTGTCATTTGCATACGTGATGACATCATTCCTCTTCCTGTGATCTCGGGTGATTCAGCATGGTGGGTGAGAGGGGAGCATGGGAGGCAATACACAAGTGTATGGGGACTCACTTAATAACAGACTTCTTGAACAAATAACATTTTGTAACAAACAGTTAATTGCTCCTGTCAGCATCAGTCTCCTACTGACATTAGATAGAACCTTGTATAAACTCAGTGTCAACTTCTATTAACATTAGAACCTTACATCAACAATTGTAACAATCTGNCTGTCCTCCGGACCCAGAGGTGTCACTTTTCGTTCTTATTTGTATCGTGGCTCATCGCTTTAGGGGTCTTTCCTTACTGTTCTTGGGTGTTTGTCATTTGCATACGTGATGACATCATTCCTCTTCCTGTGATCTCGGGTGATTCAGCATGGTGGGTGAGAGGGGAGCATGGGAGGCAATACACAAGTGTATGGGGACTCACTTAATAACAGACTTCTTGAACAAATAACATTTTGTAACAAACAGTTAATTGCTCCTGTCAGCATCAGTCTCCTACTGACATTAGATAGAACCTTGTATAAACTCAGTGTCAACTTCTATTAACATTAGAACCTTACATCAACAATTGTAACAATCTGGTTTTCACACTGGATGCAGTGGGAGAAGTGAGGAATCCTCCTTGGAATACAACTTACACTCCTGGATAAAGTAACACACATACACAAAGCTGGCACTTTTATCTACCTATTACAGAGGAAAAGAGCCAGTAGATGGCACTCCAGTATACATAACGCTCTTCTTGGGGTTGACAAGGAATGCAACACCTGCTGTTTTACTTGCCTACAGCATGCTATGTGCTGCCTATCATTCGCAAAGGAATACCCGATTCTCTTAGTTGTGTTGCAAATGCACGTTCAGGAAAGAGGCTTCTCCCTAGCAGTCAGCATAGGTGTTCCTGGAAGTCTCCACAGTCCCCGGGGTGCTCATGAACCTTGTGGCCTCTACATTGAACCACAGAAGTTTCTTTACTTCAGCTGGACAAGCTACAGAAATCAAGTCAAGATGTTCATATGTTAAGTCAGGAAGGACTTAACAGAGGAAAGAATTTCAGAAAAATTACAAGAGGATACCTGTGCTGTGAATGCACAGACCCTTCTTGTCTTCTGACAGTATTCATCATTTTGAAGTGCTTCCTTAAGGAGTGAATGTACTTTTACCAACATCAATGAGTTCTATATTAGAGCTAACCATCCTTTCTTTCTCCTGCGGAGCAGCACTGGTTGGGCTGTACTGAAACAGTTAAATGGGCAGAAGCAATGCACTTCAGATGCAGCCTGAAGTGTCTGGCCACACTCCTAGCCAAAGGTGGAGAGGTAGCACTGGAGCATGCCCAGGCTTCACTAAACTTTTTCAATGAGCTCTGATACCTTTTATGAAGAAACTGACATTAAAATGCTCATAAAATTCAAGTATTTATTTAATTTTGTGCTTCAATAGTGGAGAAATTAAAAAAATGGGGAGGGGATGAGGTTTTTTGTTAAGTACAGGGTTCCTTCCAAATGCTTTTACACGACATATGATGTCTTGTCCTTTTAATTTTTTTATTTTAATAATGAAGTCCTGCTGAAGGTTTAAATCCTCCTTAAATTTTCATCTTTTTCTAATTGTAAAAATATTTTTCATTGCCTTCATTTAAACGCAAGTTATCAATTTAAGAGAGAAGAACAAAGCAGTGGTATGGAGAGGAGTGGTGTTGCTTTAAACTAAAATTGCCAGAAGAGGGGAACCTCAATCCTTCCCATTCCTACCAGTCTCATGCCAGGACCAGCAACAGATGCTCACAGTCCAGAGGGGGATCGCAGGAGAGCAGGAGAGCTGAGGCAGTTCAAAAGAATTCCAGCCACTGCAGTTAGTAAGTCAGCTCATAGAGAGTCATATCTAAATGCCTCCATGCAAATGCACACAACATGGGGAATAAGCAAGAGGAATTAGGGACATCCACATGCCTTCAGGACTATGACCTTACTGGAATCACAGAGAGGTAGTGGGATGACTCCTATGATTCCAGTGTTGGAATGGATGGACACAGGCTGTGTGGACAGGCAGTGGACATGAGGAGGGAGTGTCTCCCCTCATGTCAATGACCTCACAGAGTGCACAGAGCTCTGTATGGGGATGGATGAGGGACCAGCTGAGAGTTTATGGGTCAGGCAGGGACATGTGACATTATAGCACGGGTCTGCTACACACTGCCTGACCAGCAAGACTAAGTGGATGAAGCCCTCTATAGACAGACAGGAGAAGCCTCATATTCAGAAGCCCTGGTCACCATGGGGGACTCCAAACACCCTGGCGTCTGTTGTAGGGACAGCACAATAGGGTGCAAGGAATCCAGGAGGCTCCCAGTATACACTGAAGACAACTGTCTTCTCCAAGTGATACAAGAGCCAACAAGGACAGGTGCTATGCTGGACCTTGTTCTCACCAACAGGTTGACAAGGAAGGTGAAGCTCAAGAGCGGCTTGGGCTGAAGTGATCATGAAATGGGGCAGTTCTGGATCCTTGCAGCAGTGAGGAGGATAAGAAGAAAGCTTACTGCCCTGGACTTTAGGAGTGATGCATTCTTACAAATAGGAAGTCTGGCAAAAATTCCAGGAGGCCTATGTATATGAACAAGAAGCTCCTGGAAAAACCCAAACACAAAAAGGAAACCTAAAGAGGATAGAAAAAGGGATAGATAACCTGGGGAAAATACGGGTTAGGAAACCTACAGCCATGATAGAATTAAACTTTGACAGGAACATCAAGAACAAGAAAGATTCCTACAGGTATGCTGGTGGTAAAAGGAAGAGTAGGGAAAATTATGGACCCACTCGAGAAGGAAATTGGAGACCTGATTACCTGGGATATGAAGAAGACTGAGGCACTCAACAAAGTTCTACCTCAATCTTTACTGCCAAGTACACTAGCCACAAAACCTGAGTTGCGGAAGGAAAAGGCAGAGGCTGGGAGAGCTGTAGGTGCACCTAAGGAAGATGAAAGTGCACAAGCCCATGGATGACATGCATCCACAGATCCTGAGGAAGCTGGCAAATGAGATGTCTAAGCCCCTATTCATCAGGTTTCAATGGCTAGCCAGGGCATAGTCTGGTGAAGATCCCACACACTGAAAAAGGGATATAAGGTCCCCTTCTAAAAACGAAAGAAAGGAAGACCCAAGAACCACAGATCTTCCAGTCCCGCCCCTGTGCCCAGCAAGATCATGAAGCAGATTCTCCTGCGTGTTAAAGAAGGTAATAATTGACAGCTAACAATACTTCTCTAAGAGCAAATCATTTGTATCAGGTTGGGGTGACCTAAAGTTCCTTTTCCCATAGCAGCCCCCACAGTGTTGTTCTCTGCATTGGTTGGAGGGTAACTGATAACACAGAAGTGTTTTGGCTGCTGCTGAGCAGGGCTGGCACAGCAACAGCACTCCCTCTCCAACATTCTCCCCCGATCAAGGGGCTGGAGTGAGCAAGATCCTTGGAGGAAACACAATTAAGACAGCTGATCCAAATTAACCAAAGGGATGTTCCATGCCAAATGACATTGGCTCAGATATAAGAGCAAAAGAAAGGGGAAGGAAGGGAGGCAGGCAGCCATTCACTATTTACAATATTTTCCTTCTGGAGCAACTGAGACACATGCTGAAGCCCTGCTTCCTGGGAAGTTGCTGAACATTGCTTGCTGACCGGAAGTAGAGAGTAAACCTTTTTTCCTTTTCCTTTTTCTTGTCCCTGCACAAACTTTCACTTTGCTTCTGTAAACTGCCTTATCTCAGCCTATTTCCTTTTTTCTTATTTTCTCTACCCTGTCTAGCTGGAAAGGGGAAAAATAGAGCAGCTTTGTGGGCACATGGCATCCAGCCAAGATCAACCCACCACAATCCTTTTTGATTCCCTATGTGGGGCTTGAGGGGTTTGATACAACGGCAGGTTTGATTGGGATGTACTAGATTGAACTTACATTGCTAGTGATGTTCAGCTGGAAATGAATTGTGCTTGCCATGGGGCTCTGTTGCCTGACTGAATATTAGAGTCTAGTGCTTGCCAGTGGCCAATTTTTGCTTTTGCTGCTACTGTACTGCTCATCACCTTCCTGTGCTCTCTCTGGGAGCACTTTGGCTATGACCATGGTGAAGCACCGCTGCTGCTCTCTGTGCTGGGACACTGGACAGGATGGAGCTCCAGTGTGAAGAGTTGAAGGGACAGTGATGTGAATGAGACCATGATGGAGCAGAGATCCACGTCCAGCCTGTGGAGGACTAGGATGTGGACTGTGCTACTGGTGGACTCTGGAAGGAGCTCCTCATTGTTAGCCAGGCTGAATAGAAGGGCAGGGGTTCGTTGCAGGGTTAAACCAGATAACCTGGGTTAAAAGGACAAAGGGTGGACATTGCAATGGATATAGCTTTAAATTACTGTAAGCCATGATTTGAGTTGCATGTTTCAGGACTTATAATATGAGAAACTATGCAAACCAATGGAGAATCCTTACAAGAAGCAGTTGCAGTGCAGCAGTGAGCCAGCACCCATGAGGTGCTGGTGCTCAGTAAGTCCATGCAAAACACCACCTCTTCTGTGGTGACCAGCATAACAGATGGAGCCCAATGTCATAAACTAATTTAATTCAACAGACATTTGGTGGACATTTTATGCACATTTTTCAGGGGTAGTCCATAGACTAAGACAGCAACATGTGTGTATATTATATAAAAGAATAGAAAGTGGGATGGTCATTACAGGGGTTGTGTGGGACCTGTGCATGAGGCAAATCACATGGAGGAAGTAGGGAATGTGCTGGTTTCAGCTGGAGTAGATATTAGATTTAGAAAACCTACTTTAATTTTCACAGATTTCAATCTTAAGTACTCTAAAGAACATACTCTAATAAATTGTGCAAATCAACACCTTAAGATATTGTGAGAGGACACTGCATTTGTACAAGCTAGGTTCTGTATACAAACTGTAATCAGCACTCCTCACCCAGCAAATTTCCGGCCTTGTTGTACTGATGCAGATGAGTAAGAACATATTGCAATTCTTTTGTTTCTTCTTTTTATTTCTATTTCTGCATCTTCTATTGTTATTTCATAGTGTTTTTCTAGGAATTAACCAAAGCATACAGTAATATAATTTTTTCTTCTGAGATTCTGTGAGCATAAAATGAAAGTGTATCAAGCTTCTCAAGGACTAAAAAGAGTCATTGTTGACCAGAGCCAGAAGAGTGTCCAGATGACTAGTGGAGACCCTAGCTCAGGTGAACATTGAAGCACATGCTCATGTGAGGCATTTCAGCAGTCTCATCCATGAAAATGATTAGCCATTAGATATTTGAGTGACTAATCATGTTTCTTCTTACCAAATGTCATAAGCATGAAGTGTTTGCTTCTCAACAAGTCCAGGGGCAAAACCCCTGTCAAGAATAGACCATGTCAAGGCCAGTGACTAGAGAGCACCCCAACCATTTGCTTCAAAGTGTATTCAAATCAGACACTGGAGGTTTGTGGAAGTCCCCACACAGATGACAGGGCACTACTGGAATTTACCATGTCATTATTTTGGTTTTGGACATCTAAATCCATTGAAACACAGTTTTGAACCCACACAAGTTATGTAATTCAGCAGTGAGAAAATCTCAGATATTTTGTGGCAATTATTTTTTCCTTATTTTTATATCTTACTCAGATTTTATGATGAACATAATATGTATTTCTGTCTTAACTAATTTACAGCTTAATCTCTTCTGAGAGATTTACTCCTGCTAATTTTCACTCCTTTTTCTTTTGCTATAATTTTGTTCTAAAAAATACTACACACACTACATATTTTCAACCAAAAAAGATTGACTTTTTATGCGACAAAACTAGAATAGATTTTATTATTGTATTTTTTTCTACTAATATGCTACTTTTTTGGGGTTAACTTTTCAAGTCAAAGTTTCATTGGCATAATTACATAATGCAGATAAGAAAAAAATACAAAATTCCATTTTTATGATAATAGTTAAATACTGTGTGTGGGTGTCTGTGTGTATATATATATATATATAAAACTCAAATTTCAATATCTATATAATGAGTTAACATCATCACTTTATCTTTATTCTTTCTGTACCGTAGGGAACAGAGATGGCCCTCCATCAACAGGGGCCTTATTGGTGCGTACAGTTATTGATGATAGTTTCTCTACTCATTGGTTTTACACTGATCATTAAAAAATAATTTATTCATAAACACACACAATTTGCCACCTGGATTCTGTGCCTGTCAGAGTAATTACATCATTAGTGTCAGCAGGTCAATCAAACCAGTACAGGGTACACAGTTAGTTCAAGATTGTCAGTGATCAACTCTCAGTTGTTTTTATAGAGGGTATATTCAAGAAACTGCTGTCTTCCTAACTGGCAGGAAGCACCAGAACAGAACTATAACCAGGAGCTGTGGTGTGTGGTCTCTTTCTGATTTCTCATGATTTAGACAGCAAACAATCCAGCATTTTGGTTCTGTTTTGTCATAGCAAAAATGTTATGCATTTTTTATCATGGCTCTCTTTATATGTGCTTGTTTATTGTGAGTCAATGTGAAGAGAGCAACCATAGTACAATGTGTTTCAGATTAATTACCGACTAATGACATTATGCCAGTTATATCATGTAACTGCGCTCATCACTGCTAGATATGACAAGCTAACATATCCTAGTGTTTATACAACACCCCATTGTTTAAAAATGGAAGCTGACCTTCCTGTTTTTAACCACACTGATCTGTCTTGTGAGAGCTGTGCCACTCTTGTAGAGGGTGCCAAGTGTAGCTAAGTTATTCATTGCCTCGTGAGCCAAGACAACATAGTGCTGGACTGTCCGTGCCGTGACAGGGACCTCACATAAATCAATTTTTGGTGAGCTAACCCATGGGAACATTCTATGGACAGTTTCCATAGCAGAGGCATGTATGAGGGCAAATAAAGTCCTGTAGACACCTTTGCTTGTCTTCAGGACAGAACAGAGAGCTCAAATGAAAATGTTCATTAAAATGCAGAACAGCCAGTGAGGCTCACATGTTTATGCAGAGCGGCTCTTAACACCCACTGAAGCTAGTGGGACTTAATTAGAGGAAGTTTCTAATGACATTCTCATCTGACCACCCAAACATGGAGCCACACAGAATTAGTGGGCTCTCATGAAAACATTGGCACTAACAATTAGTATCACACTCCAATGTGAGTCACAAGTACTAAAACATGTGTAGGGAAGGCTTCCTGCAAGACTGAGGTTGCCTCTAGAAACTATTCCACATACATTTTGTAATTTCCTTCTACCTCACAGAATTCTTAAAAAATGATGTATGGCTTAACACTGAGAGCCCAAACAAGAATTCTGAGTTAAAAGGTTTTCCCATGACAAAGGGGGAAGTCACCCATTTGCAATGGACAACCCTCACTGACAACCCTGACAACGCTGGGATATTGAACATGTCAGAGACATTTTAGATGAGTGAGCAGAGAACAAATTTTTAAGAATCATTGGTAAAAACAAGATCCCCTGTCATTTTTGCCATCCTCATATCCCTAGGACATTATTCAAAGTAATACTCCACTCTTCTAATGGTTTGCTATTTCAAAATAGTTTGCATCAGTATAAATAAGAATAGCTCTCCTGGACTGGATTGAAGGTCACTGCTGCCTGTGGCTATAAATCCTATGGCAAAATAAGCACTTCCAGCTGTGGAAGACAGGCATCTCTGACTCTTCCCTCTAGTGCCCTCCTTGCAGCCTCTCATCTTTTCTAGTTCACAGACCTCCCAAACCTGTCACAGTCACTGTGCATTAGTCAGTCTTCAGGAGAATTTTTTTCATTAATTTTTTTCATTAACCCATGTATGATTTAGGGGGCCTTTCATACCCTGACCTCTATCAGCCTGATGAATCAGCAGCTCTGCTTGTTGATTCCTCCCAACATTCATTTCAGAAGAGACAGCAAACAGATGTCACTTCCTCGTGCATTGCATTCATGGTTTGATAGATCCCTGAGGAATACCTCAGCCATAGCCAGCTTCTGCTGAGCCCTGCCGCTCACTGTGCCATGCATGCTATACACTGGCCAGTTGAAGGTTTACCACTGAGGAGCTAGTGCAGTTTTTCCTGAGTAGTAACAGTGAGATCCTGTGGGGACACAGTAGGATAACTCACCTCAAGTTACAGTGAGAGAGACCTGCTGAAAGGTGGAGCAGGGGCAGTTTGGACCTTTGGGATCTCTCAGTAGAGATAAGTGGGATTCCCAATATGGAAGTCACACACTGCCACTTGGAATTAAGGATATGGCTCTCGTTTCTTTGCTTTTGTTTTTCTTTTTCTTTTTTTTTTTAATCTTGATGCCTTAATGCTTTCTCTGACCGTTAGAAAGCTGAGAAAAAAACCACCAAAACCAGCACCTACATATGACTAATGAATAGTGTTCTTTTCTTCTACAAGAGGCAAGGTGGAATTTGGCTTTTTACATGCCAAAAAAAAAAAAAGTCTAAAACAATCTGTTTCACCCTGTGATATTAATGTTTGCAGGCAAAGGTATTTTTCAAAGCTCCTTTCTCACACCCTCAGGTGGACCATGTACATTGGAATGAACTCTACTTGATAGACCTCTGAAGTTTTCTCTTCCTCCTGTTCATATCTTTCCACCTTGGATGGTCTCCCCGGCTGAGTCTCAGTGGCAGCGTACAAAGACAAGTTCCCAGTCTATTTGCCTGCATAGATGCTGCTATGTATGCCTCAGAACCACAAAAATATTTTTGAGACTCCAGACAGAGAATCGCTACACCATAAACAAAAAATCCTTGAGGCATTCCAGAGATTAGCTCTACTCGTAAACACACAAAACCATGTCTCTGCTTGCTCAGAGCTGGCACCTGCTGTAACTCCTTAAAACAATTGTTCAACAATTCTGCAACTGATTTTAAAACCAAGTCATCATAGAAGAAGTCAGCTTCTCAAATCTGTCAGAATTTCAAAACAAGTATTAAGCAACGTAAGAAATGATTCATTCATGTTATTACAGGGCTTCTCACTGGTGCAGCTGGATGAAGTGAACAAAAACAGGAAGAGAAGCATGAGCTGCTTTCCAATGTTTTTTTTCAACTCAGACACAATAGTGTCAGTTTCATCACATGTGAGGCTCCCATCAGAGTCACATCTTGCAGGATCTTCCCCACCAGTAAGAAAACATCCTCTCCAACAAACTACTTTCCCTATCTGCTCTGAATTACACAATAAATTAATCAGATGCTTATAACAATGCAGCTGAAAAGCCTGAGAATTTCTTATTGTTCTTAGGGAAAGAAAAAAAAAAAAAAAAAAGAGCAGTGAATGAATTTGGCACAATAAGGTGTTCTAGTCCCTTTGATGCCTTTTTATTTCTTATTTCCAGATGATATTCTGGACTTGTAAACAAAGCAATCAGGTAGCCAAGGAAGTGTCGGGTTTCCTACTGACCTATTTTTAAACAAAGGAAACATATTTCCCTGAAGCTGATATCAGAATATGCTCTCCATTAGTCTACATATTAAATAAACCCGGTGAGAACAATACTGAAAATACCAGCTTTCCACACAATATTTAGTTATCTATTACATCTTTGCTAGCAAAATACATCTTCTCATGCTCTAAATTGCTAAAGCTGAGCTCAGTGTAAGCCTGGAGAAAAGTATGGTTACTGCTGTCATCCTTCCCTCCCTCTCTAGACCATGTCACTCAGGCTGCAGGTTCATGAGGAGCATTGGATTGAATAAGGCAGAGGCACCAGTCACGTCTCCCTGTTTTCTATTGGGGATGAGCATAAAGTACACCTGAAATATTAATGCAGAGCTATCTCTGAAGCAAGGTATTTGTTAGTAGCCAAAAGAAGAGAGAAAACAAAGATGTTTTTCTACATAATATGGACAAGAAAAAGGCTGTGATGAAGGTGCTAGTCTTAGTTTGATTTAGTTTAGCTGAAAAGTTAGTCCAGTTGAATTAAGCAAAACTAATTCATTTTGCAGGAGCTGAAGATTCAGTGCATACAGTAATCTGTTACTCATTCCACTAAGCCTGGTCCTGCAGGACACCACAGGCAATCAGGGTTCAGGCAGTAGCTCTTGATCTCAATATATCTGCGCCTGAAAAATCCTACTCTGTGAAAAGCCCTATTTCCCTCTTTTTTAAGTATTCATGCTGAATATGGCTAATACATTTATGGTCATAAGATGCCCTGTTTTCTTCTTGTGTCCTGTTCAGTATGACTCTTAGACTAGCAATTTTGATTTGCAGATCTGATACCATTTAGTAAATTATTTTTATAAAGCCTAAAAGACCCACATGCTTCTGGATTTATTCACTAGATCCTCAACTATCTGATTTAGACACTCTCTGCTAAGATAAATAAGGGATAGTAGTTTGTAACGTGCCAAATGTTATGACACAGAAAACTTCTGTTAAAAATATGCCTGAAGCAAGCCTTCTAATAAAGTTCTTAAAATCCTGTCTAGTTTCTCTGAGTTAAAGCCCTTACTGATTAGGCAGAAGACTGAGTGCTCAGATTTGACACAGTAGTGTGATCTGTAAGAAATCCCCACCTACACACTAGATTGAATTTAAAAAAGAAAAATTGCAAGGAGGGTGAATCCAAGATCTTTATTATATTGTTGAGATATTGTTGTGAAGGAAAGGATGTAAATTGAAAAAGACAGAAAAATGCTGCATGGTGCTCTAGGCACAGGCACGAGGAGCACATAGATCTTTTCTCAATGCATGTGTAGTTGAGAATCCATCTTATTCTTTAAACCCTTTTCTATCGTCCCTCATCAGATGTGTAGGAAGACCTAAAATTTACAACAATAATTGACATTTCTGAGCCTGGGAAAAAATACATTAAGAGTTTCACTTCACACTGTCTTACTTCCTTTTTAGTAAAAGCAAAAAAATACAGAAATTATCAAGCCATACTTGTTTGCAGCTTCAGATAAGTAAACAAATCCACTGGCAAAGAGAGTTACGGTTCTGCTTTCCTTTCATTCACCCAGCCTCCTAAAGGAAGTTATTCCTTCTAATAGTAATTTTTTTTGTCTTTTTTTGTGTCATATTGTTGAAATACAATCCATATGCAAAATTGCTCCATGCACTGACTCAGATATCACGAACCAAAGCTTATCTTTGTTTCCTTGTTCTTACCAAGTTTGAGTTAATTCAAGAGAAATCATCCCCAATTTGTAACTCTATTTTAAAACTATATATATCTAGATCTCAAGAACACATTCAGTGTGTACAGTGTTTATAAAAACAGCTTGTCAAATTTCTCTGGATTAGATTTCACTGAAATCCCAGAAATCATTAAGGCTTTATCTATTTTGTAAAGCTGCACAAGGTGGACCTCGTTAGGACACTAGTAGGGAAGGGCAGTGGTGACCCTGCAGCACACTTGAGCCATGCTGGATGATAATTCAATTCACAAAAGTACATCATAGGGGAGGAAGCCTTTCACACCCCAGCAGTATGTTTATTTAATATCAAAGCAGCTCATCTCTTCCCTATCATAGTGCCATTGACAAAGCAGTCGCGTAAAATGGAACCTAAAACTACACATTTAACTTGCTTGTATTTAAAACATGAAGCTTACTCAGAATGAAAAAAGAAATTACTATAGCTGCTCTTCTAAGTCAGCAAAGAAGAACAAAACTACAAGGTATTCTTGTGAATTAGGAATCTGTGGTGGTTTGAGATTGATTGACATTTTAGTGGGCAGGAAAATAGCCACCCCTGGAAGAGAGGTGTGCCTGTGGATTTCCCATGAGCCCAGTGCAACACCAATTGTGGGCCAAATTTTTTTAGGGGGATGTCCTAGTTCTGTGGGGGGTGCTAACGAAGCACTGAATTTTTGTCGTCCTCGGCCCCAGAGACGACCAGAGATGGGGAATGCTGGAGCAGTGATTGTTGACGTCCTCGGCCCCAGGGACAGCCAGAAATGGAGAGTGTTGGAGCATTGATTGTGGATGTCCCCAGCCCCAGGGACAGCCAGAGATGGGGAGTGTTGGACCACTGATTGTTGATGTCCCCAGCCCAGGGACAGCCAGAGATGGGGAGTGCTGAAGCACTGATGTGATGAAATCCCCAAGATAGACAGGGAAATGGGCCAATTAAAAGTGAAATGCGTCTCAGTAGGATATACATTTGCACAGGACTGCCCGGGAATCGCTCTCTTTGGTTTCCGGC
>VXBU01015605.1:70834-108372 GCA_013400315.1 Bombycilla garrulus
GTGTGGCCACAAGAGGACTGGTATTCTTGTGGGGGGATCTATGGCAAAGGCAGGAGGGACTCTGCTCTTCCTGTTGGGTTGGGGAAATGATTGTTCAAGGGGTGGATTGACTGAAAATCCTAGGTTTTGTCTTTTCATGTGGTTTTGGTGGGAGAGTGAACCGTAGGTGGGGGGAGGATGGATGTTTTGAAAGTTTCCTTCTGGTTTCTGGTTTTTTTTCTTCCTTTTAGTATTAGTTAATAAAGCTTCTTCTTTATGCTTTAAGTTGGCTGACTGTGCTCCTTTTTGGTCCTACCTCACAGCAGAAATTGAGAAAAATATATTTTCATGGGTGCACTGGCCTTTGGCCAGTGTCAAACCATGACATTCTTGGTTCCCTGACCGGGAAATTGAAATTTGGTAAATAAACCCATGACAGAATCACAACACATTTCCTATCTTACATTGTCAAGAGCCATCTGAAATGCCTTCTTGTGTATATAGATTCTGAGAAGAGTACCTTGTTGAGCTTTTCTCTCAAGAGCAGGATCACCTCTCGTGGTTTTCAACCACAGGACAGGTTTTAGAGTTGCTACATTGTTGAGAGAATAGCAATCACTTTACCATTTTTCTGAAAGAAGAGACAGACTGCAATTCAAACTGCTAATATGCCCTGTATATTTGGATGTTTACAGGTTTTCATCTTACAAAAGAATATCTCATTTCTGTGTTTGCAAACACCAGACTTCCTATTTCTTGTTGATCTTCTTTTCATCAAACACATTCGTCTGCGGAGTGGTCAAGTAAATCCATTTGAAAAATAAACAGAAATATTTTATAAACACTGTCCAAACAGATCAAAGAAAGAAAATTACTTGAAAGAGCAAGTGAATTATTACAAGATAAAATTGCACCTTCTGAATATTAAATATCAGTTAGATATTAGCTATCAAAAACCTCTCCAAAGCAGGTTCATTCATGTTTGTCTATAAAAACATAGGTGGTTCCCACCACTCCTTCACCAGTTTCCCCACTTTGTGAATCCTGCCTAAAATGTAGTCAAGCTAGGGACAGAAGGGACTACTTCAGTCCTGGCTGAAAACTGTCTCATAACTTTTCATACTGAGTTTCCACAGTTGTGTACCACATGCCTTTTTCTCAGCTAACAGAAATTCTATAGTCTGATCTGCAGCCTGAAAGAAGGAGTGGACAGCACTTACTAAAGTGCCTGATCAGAAAAGTAGTGAAAATTAATATGACTCTATTCTTTACTTTCAGAATTTTAAGGTTTTCCTTTAATAATCTTCATTAATATAATGAGAACAGCTATGTTACATGATATCCAGCCTGGGCCCAGCCTCCACAGCATCCTTGTTTCAGCTCTTCAGTTGTTACAGCTCATGAAGATAATTTGGTTGTGAAATATCTTTTTTCTGTCTTCTTTTTCCAGCTTTTGTCACAGATGAGCTCTCTAATCTAAGCCATTTTGTGATCTCACATCTAGTTTGTATCTTTACAGCTGAGAGTGTATGTAAATAAATTGAGCTTACTCCATTCATAAAGGCAAGTTTGTCTTGGAAATTAATTTCACCAGTGACAAGGAAGGGTGGAGTTTAAGCTATTCAGGCATAGGCTGAGAATTAAGGCAAGGGGTTACAGCCTTTAACAACAGCACCACTGCTAAAAGAAATGCTTGTTAAGTAAAAGTTTCTTTACAAAAAGTACCTTTGATTAAATGTTATTTTTTTCCTTCTTTTTCCAATGACTAGTTATGAAAAGTTCATGCTATGCAAATGTAATCGTGATCTACTGGCTAAAGAACTACATAATATGTTTCTACTGTTTACTGGGAGTCTGCAACAAGTGGTATAAAAAAAACCCCAAAAACTTAAAATATAATGTGATTACATACTTCAAAAAAACCCAGCAGTTATAATCAGCTTCAATCAACAAGCTGAAAAATGTTCTATGTATCTTCTGGCAATGAGTACATGTTTCCTCAAGAGGCAAAACTAAATAGTCTCAAGGACTTCAACAATATGACTTTCTATGGGGGGAAATCAACTAAATAGGTTTCTAAAGTTGAAAAAACAGTGTGCAGTTTTTGGGGTATTTAGGACAGGAAGGGGAAAATTAACTCCAGGTGATCAATTATTTATTTACTCTGCAGGAAAGAGAACTGCTAAATTAAAAAAAAAAAAAAATAAAATAAAACCAGTGAGGAAAACGGTAGGAACACAATAAATCAATGAGTAGCTTCTTAAAGAGAAAACAGCTACACAAACTGGACTACAGTTTGAGGGTTTGACCTCAATTGCTGTCTCTGTCAACTGATCAGACATTAAACCTAGCACCACAGGTGCAGTTGCAGAGAAAATGGGTGCTTCTCATAGCTAGTAACCTAGAAGATGTGACAGTATAAATGAACTGGCCTTTCTTTTGTTACGCATCCAGTAAAATCTTCTGCAGCAGTCAAAAATGTATTTGTGTTTTGTACCTATTTTTCTCCCTGTATAGTGGAAGTGCAGTGATGATAGTCATCAACTACATCGCCCTTCCTGTTCTAAATGAGTTATCTTTATCTTCCTCATCTTTACTCACACTTGCAACACCAGCTTCTTCTGAAAATAGACTAATTATCAGGACTATTGAGTAATGCATCTGCTTATTAGCACTGACAAGAAGAACAATGGTAATATAAAGGGCTTTGCTGTGTGCAAACAGAACTTATTTCTTCTACTGTTTTTTTCAGCCTGTCCGGACACTCAGAAAACCTAGCCTTGAGTGTGATGGTCTTTCAGTAAGTGGTTGCTCTATAAAAATATATTTGATTCCATGTGGACTTTAGCTCTTACATTTCTCTTTCCATCATCCTGCTATGATTTCATGGAAACAGATTCTTAGCTTTTAATTTATCTATGTGTTGTTTTGGCAACCAAATCCATTGTGACTTACTTGAGCATTTTAACTTAGATTTCATTCTCAGCTTGGCTGAATATGGCAAATGCAATTAAATATCAATAAACTGTCAGGGAGACAGCAGAAAACTCACATCATATGGGGATAGTTCAAACACAGAAGACCTTTGTTTGATATTCCTGACTCACAGATGGCTCAAGGAAAAAAAAAAAAAAAACAAGTTAATTAGGAGACTAGAGAGATGCTTAGCAGGCAAATAGGTGTTCTGGTTGATGACTGGTTGTTGTCATTCTTTGCCAGCTACAAACAACACTGGAAAATGGATTACAAGAGCACGCTCCTGTCCATTCAAAAGAGTTTTATCCAGCCAGATAGTTTGAGTTGGTCTACCTGATTTTTTTCCTCATGTAGATGATACACAGCTCATGAGATTCCTTCAACTATAACAACCTTTTCTTGGCTGATGGCAGCAAAACTGGCTCTTCACCTAAGAGAGGAATATCCAGAGGTGTGCAGACCCCCTTTTAGATGATCCCAAGCTTTTGGGGATGATTGACCCCCAGCAGTTGCTGACCAACGTACACTACCTACCACAAATGCCAAGAGAAAGTGCTGGTAGAAAGAATGCCTCCCCAGTAATATAAACCCACATTCTTCAAGATCTTAATAGACTAGGCAAGCCCTTAAATGAGTATCTTGAAATTAGGAGAACATTATAAAGCAGGCACCTCCAGAGAGTCACAAATTTGTCATGCAAATTTGGTTAGAGCATTGCGACAGAATACAACAGTATAATAATACAAGGAGGTAGGGTTAGTAGTTATTGTTTCTCATTACCTAGAAAATGTTACCAGTTATTTTTTCACTATTTTGTGTGAGACAAAATATTGGCAATCCTTAAATCTGTGAACCCTGAATACTGAATTCACTACAAAAAAGAAAAAGCCCTTCCCAAGGCAGGGTATATTATTAAGGTACCTCAGACACTTATTTCTCTAGAGCAAAAAGGTTCAATAAACTAAAAAGTTTTTCACAAAAGTTTAAGAATATTAAGAATATTAACATTCAATTAGTTAGAACTAGCCTTTTTTCCTCGCCTCATTTTCTCTTCTCTCTTCTCCTACCAACAACTTTATTGTTTTTATTTTTAAAAAAGAGTAGTCCTTTTGGCAGATATTTGTAGTATCTTAATACTTTTAGCAGAATCTATGATTTTAAAAAAAGATAAAACACAAGGCTAGTTATAGATGTACTCAGTTAACCCAGGAATCCCTTTCTGCAAGCCCACCGTGGCAAGATACAGCAAAGTCCCTGCAATGATTCCTCAATGGGCCCTACTTCCCCTTCCTCCGCCACTCTCACTGAGGCATCAAAGGGTTTCCAGGGTATTTTTCTGTCAGCACTTCTCACCCATTGACATGATCTCCACTGCCACATCCCTGCTACCTTCCCATGGTGGCTAGTCTTACTCAGACACCCTTTTTTGTATCTTGAGCTACTGTTCTGAGCTATAGGAGGAAGGCAGACTGCTACATAGTTGCCTTTATTCTGGTTAAGTGTGAAAACGAAAGCCTCTCTTACATCCATGTTGCTGCCAGATTCACAGCTACATAATGACTCAAATAATTCAGGCTTGTGCATCAAGGAAAAAAGTTTATTTTCAGCAGAGCTGAACATCTTTATAGGAAACATCAACAGGTAAAACCACATTGATCAAATAAAGACAAACAAGGGACTGATTGGTGAACAGAAGAAAACAATTCTCTGGAAGAGAAACATCACGTAGCTCACAGAGAGCTGAACACAAACCACAGGTGCATATCTTTGTTTTCATTCCTGACATATTCTGTTCTCCCAGAATAGCGTGAGAAATGATTTCTTTTCCTGAGCCCTCTATAACTTCCCAGGCTGGGCCTGGGAAGAGTTGCAGGTTTCTCAGGCTGTGTCAGGCTGTGTGCAACCACACATCCACACCGTCCTTCATCACTGAAAAACTGGTTCCCTGATTACAAATGTAACTTTGTTGTTATATTTGTTTTAAGCTTTGAGCTTTGCTATGTGATGCTCAAGTACTACAACCCTCACCTTCTGTTTTTTTCAATTTGCTTTACTGACATTCTTTAATTTCCTTTCATGTACAAAGGGATTGCTAATCTGACAGTTCTTCTGTGATAGCCCCTTCAGGCTGCACAAAACACTTACTCACATAGGTCAGGCTGCTCCAGATGATGCTGTTGTTGCTGTTGTTGCTGCTGTATACCCTGACCAGTACCCACTTACCATGGAAGTCACAACAATGCATGCAGAATAAAGTGCCAGGACTAATTGGACAGAAATAAATTTTGCTTGTGGAGGCCACAAAGAATAGGATCAAAGCAGCTGAACACTGAAGTGGTTCCTACTCCATCCCGACTTCATTGTGAATAACCAAGGCTTTTTTCAAAGAGCAGTAGGAAAGGATGCAAAATGGAAGGAGGAAAAAGTAGTCTGTAGACATCCAGAAAGTACTTTCAACAGACTTTGGAACAAGTTAAGATTCTTGTCCCTGATTGACATAAATATTTTTTGTCTACAGATATACTCTGCATAGAAGCACTTGTGAAGGTGAAGAGGGTACAGATGACCCATCTAGAATAGAAACAGCAATGTGGTCAGTGAGTTGTTTACTTGGCTCCACATCTTCCTGTCTTTTTTAAATTGCAAGGCCTCTCCGGCTCCTCCCAGGATACTACCCACCCTTTCATGTCATGTACCTTATCTGCTCGTGAGTTGCCTCTGAAAGCAGGGAAAAATTTGGCAGCAATTTTAGTGGTTCATTACTTGCACTAGTATTCTCACTCTTAGGACAGGACTGCAAAATGAAAACGTGTCATGGCACAGAAGAAATGAACAGGCTCTACATGCAGTATTTTATGTGCTATTTACCTTTGCAATGTCTTGCTGTTCTCTGCCCAGTTTCTCCTTGAAATTACAAAATTGTTTGGGTTTGTATTTTTTTTTCCATTTTCACAGTTTTGTAAGTGTGTCTCTACATTGATTGTCTTTCTTGACACTGCTAAACATTCATTTCTCTGTGACTGGCAGTTTCTCACAAAACCATTTATATATTTTTGTTAATAGCTCTTCTCCATCCAGAACATATGAATTTCTCTATAGTCCATTATTATTTCCTCTTCTAACTTTGTTTTTAGTCCCCAATACCAAACAAAGGTCTTTAGGGATTTTTGGTAATCTTTTTTCTTGTGGAGAATCTTGTTTGTTTCAACAGCAATTAGCTTTTAGTGTCTACTTCCCTCTTCTTTTTCACTTGGTCTTCCTCCTAGATGTTATTCCATTGCACTACAGACTCTTCTGTGTGTTTGGGCAGTACCTGGTATGTCATTGTCACTGCACATTGTTGTCACTGCTGTAAGAAAAAGGTCTTGGTTTATTGCTTAGGAAATATCATGCCATGTTATTTCCTGAAATTTCTACAATCATATCATCACCTGAGTCTTAACCAGTCAACCCACTAAAATTCAGAGGAAATACATAAGGGACAAATTGCATTAGTAGTAAGTTAAGTCAGTCAATAAATATCTTAACATCATAACCATTTGCACTTGGTGTCAAGACTCTACACTTTAATATTTCACTTTTAGGTCTAGGCTATCCAAACAGAAAGATTTCTAAGAAACATCAGTAGTTCTATAGGGACATACCCTAATCTTTCCTTTTTAACTTTATACTGATTTATTTACGAATAAGATCCAAGAAACAGCTACTAACTGTACTTCTTCAGTTGAAAAAGCCTGTCAGAGGTAGCTTAATTGAAGAACTTTGGCTTTGGTTTAGGAGGGTGTTGTGAGCCCTAAATTTACTCTGAACAAAAAAGTTTTGCTGTATTCATTGACTTAAATGACTATGAACAGCCCAGGCTAACATCAGTCAATAACATCCCAACTCTTTATTCCCTCACTTGGTGTTATTCTACAGGAATTCTCTTTTTAAAAAAAACATTGAAGACACCTCTACTTGTCCAGGTTTCTCAAAGCCTCATCCAGCCTGGCCTTGAACACTTGCGGGAGTGGGTCATCCACAGCTTCTCTGGGCAACCGGTGCCAGTGCCTCATTGCCCTCACAATAAAGAATTTCTTCCTAATAGCTAATCTAAACCTGCTCTCTTTCACTTTAAAACCATTACCCTTGTCCTATCACTACATGCCCTTGTAAAAAGTCCCTCTCCAGCTTTCTCCCAGCAGGCCCCCTTTAAGTACTGGAGCAGTTTACCACCCCTCTAATACCTTGTCTGCCTTCAGAAGAAATCCAGCAAGTGCTCCTCACCAGCTGAACGACTTCCTAGAAATCTGCTCCTAACAGGAACATGAGCCCTTTTCCTGCTTGTGTGCCCTCCTCCTGCCAGTTCAGCAGCTCATGTCAGCTGGACTGAAATGGCCCTACATGCTCAGCAGGTCAAGCTGGATTCCTAGCAACCAGGACCTCTGGAGCAGGCTACAGTGCTCCCCCAGTGCCTCTTATCATGTTATTTACAACTCTTTTTTACTGAGCTGCTCATGCAGTTTAATTGGAAAATACCAAAGGGATAGAGAGGAAATCCAGTAGGGAAGTCCCTGTCTACCCAGGTTCACCCAGTTCTCACACACATACTGGTGAATTTCGCCTCAAGTGTTCAGCAAAAGATTACTCACTTTTCAACTCCAACTTGTCTGTACTAAAATATTATAGGATCTGGAAACTGTTTCCATGAGGCAAAACTTCATCTTTCCATGCACAAATATGTGATAATTGGAGGAAGAATGTGCTGGATAAGGACTCTAAATGATGACCGCTTTGAGTCCAGGCTGGGTACATCTTCTTGTCACCGTGACTGATCAACTTTTCTTTTGTTTGGGTTCCGGTTTGAGGAGGGAGGTTTGTTTTAAGGTTTTTTGTGAGTTTGGGGGTTCTGGTTTGGGTTTGGGGGGCTTTTTGGTTTTTTGTTTGTTTTAAATAGATGCTTTAGAATGGAAAAGAAAGCACTCCCTGAACAATTTCTTCTTTATCAAGTACCATACAGGCCAGAAGCAGCACGTACTAGTGTCATTTTAGCACATTATATAGCAGAATATGTACTTTCTTTGCTGTTAAACATGTGCAATTTAATGAAATAAGTATTAAAAAAGATGATATTTTAAATGCCATTTGAAACACATGAAGATGTAGCAAAATTTTTTTCCCCTGTCAAGGAAAATGCCACAAAAAACAACTACTTTCATATCAATCTAAATCAGAGGAATATCCAAAGCTTCAGACAGACTTCAAAATATCTGGGGCATAACTTTCAAATATAGAACACCACCTAATTAATATCAAGAAAGATACCTTTTATTCCAAAAGGTGACATAACACTGCTATCAGCATCTAAGATTCAAACTAGGTTAGTTGTGACTGAAATTTCTTTATAGTTCCTGTTTTGTGAACATTGGCTTTCATTATGTTTTGGAGAAAGCTTCACTTGATTTTATCAGTATTTACTAATCAGCCCTATGATATCTGCAAAGCAAGACTGGAAAGTTTGGCTAATTAGTTCTTGTCAACTGCAATGTAAAAATTGAGAGGAATTTACCTGCTCATATTTTGGAACAAGAAATTATATAGTAGCAGTTGCAGTAAGTGGAATGCTCAGTATAATTGCTTTTTGATTTTTGGATGTCAACAAGAGAAAAAGTGTACCTTTTCTTAATTACCTGGATTACCATAGTCTTTAAAACATGTTAGGATTTACAAAACTACAAGAACAGTTCTTACACAAAACCAATATATGTGCCTGGAATTCCAGCAAAGGCTCAGGACCCTTTGCCTATATTGTTGTCATCAGCCTGGTTGCACAAGACTGTGTCAGTCTTATTCCATCTTCCTGCTGAGGTTCCAGATTAAGTCACTTTCTCTACCATGTCTGTAGGATTCTCCATGGAATATTACATCTCCCTACATTGAGATATTAAAGAGAAACTACACAGAAGTCCTCTTAGTCCCTGCACCCACTTTCTTCTTCAGATGAATAGGCGACTTCAACACATTATTCTTTCGTGTTGAAATTAATTAACTTTTCCACATAATATGAGCACAGTATCTTGATCATACTCTCACCTTCACTCAATTCTGCTAATGATCATGTCTCTGTGAACAACTCAGCAGGATCACAGTGTCTTTCACAGTGATGCAGGGCAGAAAGAACATAAACAGTCATGCACATGCTAGACGGAGAAAGATTTTCACTTCAGCCAAGTACAAGAGAGTAGACACAGAAGAACATAAAGTCCCAGAGACCTCTCCAGTCCCTGATCTTGAATTCCTGCTTGGATCATACTCATACCCATTACCCCATACCCAGAGGAACCTCTCCAAGGACAAAATGGAGTTCCAGGGCTCCTTTGCACTTCCCCAAAGACTTCTTGCCAGCTATTAACCTCTGCCGGACCCCAGCCTCCCCTTTCTGTTTGGCACACATGGGAGACACACAAATGGTCATTTTCCAGTGTTTGTGGCTTCTTTACTGTGTCTCCTTGGGGTAGTTCCCCTGCACTGCCTGCCATCAATTGACCAGACACCAATGGTATTCAAACCAGGGCTAGAACTGAATAACTAACTTTATTTTTCTTACACTATGAAACTTTTAATAAAGGGATAACACTGGTAAATCTCTGGATAAATGCTAGCCAAGACAAGTTTAAATGAAACAACAGAAAATGTTTGGAACTGTTCTCTCAACTGATTTGCACTTTCTGTCAGAAGGGCACAGTCTTCCATTTTAAACCCTATTATCACCATTCTTTAATCTCCTTCTCTATTAAGTACCTGGGTGCTTATTTTGATGCCCATTCCAAAACATTTGAAGTCCCACAATATTATATTAAAAATAATAAATCTCTTATCTTTGTCATTAGGTAGCAGTTGGAACTTGATTAGTAATAATTTTAGGCATTGTTACTCCTCTGTTTCCCTCAGTGAGCAAGCAAGTGTTGTTGACTGAAACATTTGTAAACAGGATTACGACAAAATAAATGATCGAAGTAAAAGAGCTGGGGTATGAAGCCCAAAGCATTTAGAGAAATGCATTAGTCATACCTTGGAAATTAATCAAGAATTTGGGGAAGGGGGCCAGAAAGCTAGTGAGGTCAAAAGGTAGGCAGAACTAGCTGTAAATAACTTCCCTCAAGATAGCTGACTAACACAATGTGCATGAGCTGAAACTTGTTTATTTGAACCCTGTGAACCCAGTACACAATTCTGTTGGTTAAATATCTCAGAGCTGGAGGAAGACGCAAGAGGTGAAGGTTACTCCCTAGTAACTAACACAAGGCAACCTGCTCTCCCACACCTCTCCACCAAGGGCTGGAACAGGATAATCAAACAAAAAACCCTTAACCCGTGGGAAACACATTCCCTTGTGACAGGTGGGAATGGTCCTGAAAAACAGCATGCACATCCACTTTTTTTGCACACCACATATTTGGTACAGCTCAGGACTAATAAAGAAAAGGAAGCTGGGACTTGCTGCTTTGGAATTTCTCATTTATTTTTCTCAGCATCTCTTCTCTCTCTTGTTTTCCTTCTCTACCCATGTCCTTCTCTGCTCATAGAATTATGGCTTTGACACTTTGTTGCTGGAAATACACATTTTGGCAAAAACTGAAGGAAAAATAGCATTGGGCACCAGTGAAACCACCCTAAATAAATGTGGAAAAAAGCCAAAAGACAAACAAAAAAAGACAAAACGAAAAGCACCCTCCTAGAAGGAAAGTTTTAAACAATCTCTAAAACCATACGATCTTACTGCTTTATGATTCTTTTCCAGTCAGGTTCTGGATAGTGGATATTCACATATTTCATCAATCAAATTTACTCATCTGTAGATATTACCTATATTCTAATATGTTTTCATTATAAATTTTAAGGAGGGAAATACTAGAAATGAGAACAAAGAGAAAACTATTTCACTGCCTTAATAAACTTCTCAAATCCAAGTACTAAAACCAAGCTGTAATGAACACGTCAAATTAAAACTCCTATAGTGCTCTAAATCCACCTCATGGCCTACTCTTGCTGCATTTCAAGTCACTTAAAATCAATTTGGTGATATCTGCCCCATTTTACAACTGAACTCAGGAGCTATCTAAAATTAAAAGCTGAATGAATGTGTTTCCAGCAACCTGGGACAGATCTCTTCTTGCTGAGATCAGAATATGTCAAAACATCCCAGGTTCACTGTTAGAGTGAAAAGATTATCTTATAGTCAAAATCATGACAAAAATTTTAACAGGAGGAGGATAAAGGCTGTATGTAATTGCCAGCTGAAGTGAGAATAGTTTGTGAGTGCAGTTCACAGCAAGATCACTGCAAAACCATACTTTCACAAAAACACACCTATCACTATGGTAATGCTTCCTTTCCATTACTGTCATAGTTATGTACATTATTGGAAGGAAAGAAATGTTCCCTGATGCCCATTACTCTCTGGAAGAGAAGGAGAAAAAAATAATAACTTTGCCATTTTTAGAGCTGATCCAAATTTCTTGCTGTAATGGTCACATATTAAGTATGTAAGCTTAATTGTCATTATCTCAAAAAAAATAACAAACAAACAACAAACTAATTTTACCAGAAGAAATACCAAACTGATATTGTTCTCTTTGAAAGGCTGTTCATATGTAAGCTCTTCTGAATGTATCCAAATATCAACTTGTAGGAGTTTCAGTACAGCAAAAGTAATAAAGCCAACGATTAAAAAAAAGACGTTTCAGACAGTAAATTGGTTCTTCAACAAGATCAACTGCAAATTAACATTCATGGCGAGACTGCAACTTAGTTACTGTTATTTCAAGGGATTAAATTAGACAAATAATGGGTTAATATTGATAGTGCAGGATAATTCAATGAGCTGATTCAGGATGAATATAATAAGATATTAACAAGTTTTGACTAATTATCAACTAGGTTAACATACCATTGTGTACATGTGTGTTATGTGCATTGGATGAAACTTACACTGTTATGAATATGTCAGATTTGCAATGTGTCACCTTGGCTTGCAGACAGACTGAAAGAACTTGCTGTCAAGTGTGTGTGTAAATTAAGTCATAGAATCACAGAATATCCTGTAATAACAGGAACCCATCAGGATTCCCATCCAATTCCTGGTCCTGTACAGGACCAAGAGCCACACCATGTGCCCAAGAGTATTGTCTGAGCACTTCAGGAATTCTCTCAGGTTGGTGCTGGCACCACATCCCTGGAGAGCCTGTTCCAGTGCCCAGCCACCCTCTGGGTGAAGAACCTTTTCCTAATATCCAACCTAAACCTCCTCTGACAGAGTATCCTTATGCATTAATTAGAAATTATTGTCAAATACTGTCATTCTGGGCAATGGTGGTTCAAATGTTGCTACTGGGTGAATGAATTTTGTTGGCTTTTAATAACTCTCTGTTCCCTTGTGTTACAGTAGCTTCACCATCCTAAGAAACTAGAGCATAAACTAAAAAAAGCATGTCTACAATTTAGCTATTTTTAGCCCAGTGTTACACTAGAAGAGTTCTGAGTTTCTCCTCCGAGCTTTCTGTGCAAGTTTTGCAGGATAAATGGCTTTGACAACTCTCTGAGCCCACAATTGCTCCTCCAGTTGTACCTCACAGTGTTTATCCCCTAAAGGTCAAGGAATGTCATACGTCTGCATTCACACTTGTTCACTGTGCAGCTGTGTCATCCTCTTCTGCAATTACTGAGTTAAACCTAGGCCCTACCTGCAGCACACCCCTGGTCCTCTCAGTCATACCCTGGTGACAGGCCAGATACAGATCCTTTCCTGACACCATTCTCAGTCAGGAACTACAAATGGATACAGATGGTTACACGCACATTTTTAAAAATACTTTCTATTTAACTTCCACCAACAGCTTGTGGAACCACAGAAACTGGTTTTATATTGCTTATATATATATATATAATATGATGGTTTTTATATTGTCTGTTGCAGGGAAGATGGCCACATTTTACAATATTGTTTCAAAACTACTGGAACATTCTGTTTAGAGGAATTCTGCTCTGATGAAGGAAGCAGCCCCAAGAATCTTCACAGGGTGCCAGCATCTGTCGACATTCCTCATCCTGACAGCATTATAGGTGTGAAAAAGAGCCAGATTCTTTAAAATGTTTGCATCTACAGATGAATTATCAGTCTAAAAGTTTTGAGACCCTCAAATTTATACCTGCAAAACCAAGAGGATGAGAAATCAAAAATAACATTCCCAGGGCATACAGTTCCTGAATTCTGAGAGTTGCCAGAATCAGATTTCAGTAAAAACATTTTCCTTCCTTTTTCACTGATGACCTGCACTTGGCTGAGGCAAGTCATGGTGAGAAGCAGAGGTGTTCCAGATCTAAAGCTGCATCCCAGGAAAGAGGTGACCAATGCCTTTGGGCCCCTAGCTCTCAGACCACCTGCACACATGATCAGGCTATAGGGTTGTTCAATCACTTTTACACCTATTTATACAGGAAAATTGTTAGTGTAACAACTAGCAGAAGATGGCAAGTAGTTCTTACCAAGCAGTGAGAAGTGTTGACTTTCAATAAGTGTGTTTTAAAGCAGTACAACCTTTCTTTGACTTTCAATAGAAAACTTTGGGTTTGAACAGGGTTCCAAAATATTTAGAACCTCACAGACTACTTACATTGGTTGAAAACGACCTTTGAAAACCCAATTTTTTGTCCAAAAGAAGTACTCTAAATATAAAAGTGGAAAGAAATTACTGAACAGATTGTGTTTCAAACTGTACAATTATTTTCAGTGTAGAAAATATGGTGAAAAAAAAAAAAGCTTTCTGGCCTAATGTTTTATTTTTCAAAATGTTAAGGCCCAGTCAAGGTCAGGAAAAACAAAAGAAAATAAACAAACCAAAATCCCTCTGTTCAATTTTCAAACCAAAAGGACAGAGCTGCAGTAGCATGGGGAGATATTGCCTTTTCTTCATTTTAACCAGTAACCTGTTCAGAGCAGAACTTCAGACTGCAAAGCTGCAAAACCTGTGCCACAGAGGACACCCTGTAGTATCATGAGTATACTTTACCCATGCAATCATCCCACTAACCTTAAAGGGACAACTTATTTTCTAGGTTGGTCTATATTCTCCAGTGTGTGTTAAAAATATCTGTTGAGGGAGAAATAAATTATTAATGAATTACCAGCCTCAATTTGCCTTCTATATTTGTCAAGCAGAGCTGTGTTTAAAGGCTTAGCCTTTCACTCTGCTTATGGATAACACATATGCAGGACCGTAAAATGCAGGACAGTCTTCTACAGAATAAGAAGGAAGAAAAAAATCTCTTTCTTGTAGAAAAGGAAATAACACAGACTTTAGCCAGTAATTTGATGAGAAGTTTCATCCTTTTTGCAGTAAATTTTCCTCATGCAATTATTTTCATGTTTATCCGGGTCAATTTGATGACAAGACCATAATTTTAAATTTCTAACATCCAGATCAGTTCAGCCTGGACAGCTAGAATATTTTGGCACATGTATTTGCTTTGAGATTAACAGAAGAGATAACATATGAACATTGGGGCTCACAGAAGACTAAGAGTAAAGTTTATTTCAAAACCTGAAAAGGTGGCAGCTTGACAGAAGGGTGGAACACAAGTCATTACCTCCTCAGTGGCACTGGTTGCTTTGCTTACTTTCTTGCCTACTATTTGTCTATTTACACATCCTGTCATTGCCAGATTATTTTGCAACAGAGAAACCTTGGATCTGCTGAGAAAAAAAACACTGCTCAAACATGCACATTTTCTGAGTTTTAAAAGACCAGAATTTCTGGATGTGAGTGAATGACTTTCCACAGGAGAAAACAAATTATTATAACACACTTATCTCTGCTGTCTTTTGCCCTAAAAGGTACAACACTACCTGTCTGGCATCTCATGGCAATAGGCCAACAAGAAAGCTGTTGATAGTGGGCTGACCTGCAATTTATCCACCCAGGCAGACAGGACCCAAACCATGTCACATAGTGTCCCCTCCAATGGGACTGCATGCCCAGCTGACCCTCACAAGTATTTCAGTCATTAGGCAGCTGTGATGACCCCATGAGATATCATGCAGATTAGTGTGGAGTGACAGTGGCTTCTCTGTTTTGAAGAGAAGGTGCAGGTATACAAGTGCCAGCTAACTCTGCACACTCCTACATATCCTCATCCCATCCTGTGCCTTAATTCTTTCTTCCCAGTCCCCTGGTGGGTTCTGGGTATCCAGAACAATGCTCCTTGCCATCAGCACAGGCTAAAATAATATGGACTGAAACGGTCCATGTTCAAAACTAATATTACATTCTGCATTCCTAAATCCTGTAGAAGTCTACACCAGGGTATTGTTTTACCCATAAGTAAAACTTTTGTTCATGCAGGTAAGTGAACTGTGCACCTAGAATCATGTCTGATATAATGATGTATATGTAGTTGCTTGTATATGTACTTATTACAGGGATTCTTGATTTTATGAAAGAGATTAACTTTTTGTTCCTGAAGAAGAAAAATAATAATAGTGTAAACACAAACATTTTAAAGCTAGAACAAACATTCAAGGAAGCCAAAGTATATTACAGCTGTGCTGTTACATAGACATCTTTTGATTTTTAGATGAAAGAAGTCAACTCTACAGGGCTCACGCAACCAGTTTGCCTATCAAGGGCAGCACCACCCCTCACCAAGGAAACTGAGTTATCAAAAAGGTGGATTTATTTTTTCCCTTAGTGTCAATGGGGCCATACAGGCTGAAATGTGCCCATGTTTGATGGGTTTGATGGGTTAAGGACTTTACTCAAGTGGTTCTTGGCAGGTGTGAAATAACTGCTGAAAACCATCTCATCTGTTAAACTGAACCAATTTGGCTGTACCACATTTTCTCTCCATATACCAGGTGCTGACTAATAGAGTGTGAATGACAAGAATTAAAGACAGAAAGGATCTATTAGCTTGTCCCTCCTTCTGCTACCAGGCCAGTCTTATTCCCTGACATGTATTCAGTAATAACTTCAAGTCCTTTTATGAAAGGCGCATAGAGACTTCCACTAGTTCTTTGCCAATGCACAACCTGGTGCTCCCCCAGTTAGAAAATCTTTTTTAAAACACCGCTTTTGCTTCATTTCATGGCATTTTCTCCTTGGTCTGCCCTTGGCATACTTTCAAGTCTCTTTCCTTTTTTTTTCACTTTTGCCACATCATTCCTGTCAAATGCCCCAGCAAAGGAGCAGATTTGCAAAGGATTCTTCAGCATCCTCAAAAATTTTCATAGCACCTCTGTATATAACCAAATGGCTCCTGGTGAGCAGCCATTAAAAGAAAATGCATAATTATACAGAAGTTCAGGAACAGACTTCTGCTACTGGAGGCATGACTGAACCATTACTGGTGAACAGTAAACTTTCCTGAATGTTGCTAGATCTCATGCAGTCCCTTTATAAAATGCTAAGAAGAATGTATTAAAAATCCTCAATAAGTCAAAATTTGAGGTTTTCTCTTGCTGTTTAAGCCTTTTTACAATGAAAACTGGAAGATTTCTGTAACTGGACTACTTAGTCTTCTGCATTCTTAAAATGTCTGTTTCATTCAGGGGCATGTGTTGGTTTCAAGTACACAGGTAGCTCCCTGTGTAATTTTCTGTTAAGATCTATACCTGTTGTTCAAAATGAAATTGCATGCCCTGAAAAAAAATTCCACTTAGACCATGCCAGTTGCTCAGTATGCTGAAGCCCAGTGTAAAGAACCAGACTCTAGATTCCCTTCCTGCCTGTACCTCTTTCCTCCATCTATAAAGGTGACAATGCTATAGAAATTTGAAGTATTTGTGTGGTTTAACATTTGCCCTGAGGTGATTCAGGATTTGATTAAACTGAAATCTTCATCCATCTTCCTTCTTCATGAAAAAGTTGCCCTACCGGACAAAAAAGAAAGTAGGAAAATCTTACTGCTCAATAGTTACCTTCTAAATTACATGGTGGCCTTGAGGGGATGCTCAGAATCAGTACTGATCATTTTCTGACCATGTCAGGTCAGAGTACACCCACTAGTGCCAGGCAGCAGTCTGAGCCTGAGTAATGCTCCACATTTTGCTGTTCCTGAATGTAGAGCTGGAAAACTAAGGTGAGCACTCAAAGCTTATTTCAATAGCTTAACAGCACATGGTATTGTTCCATAGAATCAGAAAAATAGAAGATAGCAAAGCCATTTTTGTTTGTTCAGTCTTAAGGTATCCTCTATGAACAAATTCAGTGCACATATGAAAGCAAGACAGTATTTCTATTCTGAATCTCAAGGACACTATATTACAGAACCACAGAATATTCTGAGTAGGAAGGGATCCACAAGGACCATCACGTCCAGCTCTTCAGTAAATGGCCTGTACAGGGATTATTAGCACCATGCTCTGACCAACTGAGCTATATTTTCTAGTTGTAGCTGTCTCAAATCAGTTCCTTTCACTTTCTCTGAAGTGTTATATGTGATCTGTTATTGCCACCAAAGCTCTGTCAATAAACAATCATAACTGGTACACTTAAGAGAGAGAAAGGTACTTATGACACACTGTAACTGTTTCACTTAAATATTGATAGGGAAATCTTCATGAGATTGAAACCTTTTCCTGCTCACTTTAAGAGGAATGCCAGCATGCAAAATAAATTTGATTTCTTCTGATCTTTGATATTAACACACTTCTGCTGCACATTTTCTAACAAAATTATTGTCTGTAACATAGTCTAACACCTTTTATGTTTACTTTGCTCAACCAGAGTAAATGACATCTAGACATATGCCATCTACATTCCTGGTTTGTTCCTTTCATGTATACTAAAGCATGCACAATGTACACCCCTCAGTGGACTCCAACATATTCTGAATGTAAGCATAAATATTTTCCAAGTCATCAGACACACAAGCTTATGTGCACACTTTCTTAATATAAATTTTACTCAAGACAGAAAAAAAACCATATTGTGTTCTAGTTTAAAAGCAGGGAAGAGGTATGGGCAGAAATTGTTTAATGAATTTTGCATGGAAGAAGGAGGGATGCTCTGCTGCCTTTCAATAGACAGTTGTGCAAAACTGCCTGTAATTTTATGGTTCTACAGAGACTTGTCACATTTCCAAGTGTTAAGTACTGCTTTTCGTTTAAAAGACAGTTCCCTAAGGGACTGTGAGTACTGGTAAGGGTCACAGAACAACTGCACTGACAACTGTAAAAATGTTCAGCCATTAGTATGAGTGAAACAGCGCTGATATGGTAGGTTAGGCTCCGCCTTTAATTGTTTATACCTATGACATTTTTTAAGAGTCCAAGCAAGTTGTATGTTCCTGAGGAAATAGAGACAGTATCCTTGGAGGACAAAAATCACCCAGGTTTTTATTTTCTCATGTTGTCAGTTCAAGGCAGGATAGTAAAAAGCCCTGAATTTTTGAAATGTGGTCTGATTTTAAAAAACGAACAATCATTTTCATATACGGGGCTAAGATCTATTATTAACCAGATATTGGATGTTTCTAATTACTGTATTCCTCTCCATTCCTTTAATGGAGATACTAATTACTGCGAGATCATAGTGGTTACACCTGCTTCCTCTTACCCAGGGAGTTACATGAGAAAGCTACACGGTGTCTTTGCAGTAATAAATAACAAGGCATCAGCCTCTAATCTAGTTTACAGAAAGCTTTGTGTCAAGACACTGGAGAGCAAATCATTAAATCTTGGGCTGCTAAGCTGCACCAAACAGGTCTGTCTGCACACATCATGCACACGTGTCTTGGTTTTGAAAGACAGGTGCCTGCCAAGAAAGGCAGGAGGTTCTCTTAGAATAGAAAAAATGCAAACTCCCTCCCTCCAAATTATTAAAAGGGGCTCTTAGGAAAAGATATGAGGATAAGAATAACAGTTCTTTAATATGTATCAACAAAATAAAATAAAACAAAAACCAACAAACTACAATCTAATAGGAAAATTAGAACAAGATGCAGTATTAAATAAAAAGATAAAACTTGACAGTTAGAATACAACCTGACACCCTGTCAGTCAGGGTGTTGGCAGCAGTCCAGTTTGAATGGTGGCTCCAGTAGTGCTCCTGGAGTGACAGATGGCTCTGCTGAAGCAGAGATCCTGTAGAAGGGCNTATGACTCATGGGGCAAGGTGTTAATGGCCCATTAACAGGAGATGGTCCGGGGGAGGAGGCAAGGAAAACACTGCCCCTCCTGATTTTAACAGTTCATGAAGATGGAGATAGAATACAGATCTTCTGAAATATTCTTATATTGTAACCTAGGACAACATGAAAAACAGATTATTGAATATTGCATTATTTTTGTTCATCTGTATTTTGGTAATGAGGACATTATACTTGGCATTCACTCACCACACACAGAGAAAAGACAGTTTGAATACACACATGCACTCACACAGTCTTCTTTCATGCAGCTGGGGAGAGTATTGAAATTGTGGTCTTATATAATGTAGAGCAAATAAATAAGCAGCTAACTGTGAGACAAAAAGTAATTTGATCTCAAATAGTCCAACTGAGTAAATATAGCTGCTCTTTATTAAATTTTGGGTTTCATTACAAAGAAAGTTGGACAATGAAATGAAGATGAGAAAATTATGAAGAGAAGAAAGGAGTTTGTTCCCCATTGTCAGTATAACCTCAGCATTGTCTTTATCAGTGCCCAGAGTTGTTGTGGATACACACAGAGTGACAATTTGGTTTTATTATCATGCCCTTAAATTAATATTTCCCTCACTTAACTACTTGTATTGGGTTTGCATGGTCAAGCTTTTGTAGCAGGAGGCTACCAAGGTGGCTTCTGTGAGGGGCTTCCAGAAGATTCCTCCATGTCCAGCAGAGCCAATGCCAAGTGGCTCCAAAGGCCAACATGCTGCAGACCAAGGTGGGCCAATTACAAATTACAAATGACAAAAAAGTCATTGCACTGTTTTAATTGAAGCCAGATGAGAGTGGGAACAGCCCTGCAGACATCAGGGTGAATGGGGAAGGAGGGGAATATATGTTCCAGGCACCAGAGAAGCCCCGCAGCAGAGCAGCGGGATGGCTGAGAGGAGGCTGTGATCCCATGGGAGACCTGTGGAGAGAGGAGCCCACGCTGGAGCAGCTTATCCTTGAAGGACTGCACCCCATGGAAGAGTGACCACACTGCAGCAGTTTGAGGGGCACTGTTGCCAGTGGGACAGACTCACATCTGAGAAGCTCATGGAGAACTGTCTGCCGTGGGAGGGATGCCATGGTGAGCAGGGAAAGGACTCCTCTCCCTGAGGAGGAAGAGAAACAACTCGTGATGAACTGAGCATAACCCCCATCCCCTGTCTCCCTGCACCTCTGGGGCAGGAGGTAGAGCTGGGAAGGAGGCATGCATGAGGGGAAGGTATTTTTAAGGTCTGTCTTACTTCTCATTATCCTGCTTTGATCTTGTTAGTAATAAATTCAAATAATATCTCTAAATCTAGCCTGTTTTGCCTGTGATGATACTTGATGACTGATCTGTCCCAGTCCTTATCTCAACCCATGAATTGTTTGGTATATTATCTCTCCCTTGTCCACCTGCAGAGAGGAGTAAGAGAGCTGCTTTGGTGGGTGCCTGGCATGCTGCCAGGGTCAGCCCACCACCACTGATGAAGATAAAGAATTGTGACACTTGTGAAGAAATAATGAAACAGTGAGATAAATATCCTGTATTTTCCAGCCAATTGCTTACAGACTTTCTGAGTTAGTGTTCACAAAATTGGCAGTCTGCTGACCTAGCAGCATCTCTGACTATAGCAGTGATATTCAGCCAGCCCAGCAGCTCAGCCTCCATATCCTGACATTGCTCTAACTCTGGCCTGTGGCATTTTATGATAATATAGAAATCTTACCATTTTGTAGTTAGGCCATAACTTGGAACAGAACTGGGAAGCCAACACAACTTATAATTAGTCTAGGATTAGTAGTTAATTTCTTTTCTGGGATATTTTTGTAATGTTCAAGGAGTTCACCACCAGCTTATAAGTGGAGCTTTGGTGCAAAAAGGCAGGACTACATCCAGACTGTTGAATGCCTATGAAACATCATTTTCTAAAGAGAAACTAAATTCTAGAATCATGGTCAAAATTATTCTATTTGGGGGATCCTATCAAACAAGAAGACAAATTCTCTAAAAGCTAGTCTAGACCAGTTGAAAATGTACATCCTATTTGTGCAACTCCATTTATTTCAGTGGCACCAACACAACCCAATTGAACACAGAAAATTACTTAGAACTTTTCTGCTTTCTTTGAGTTACATTAAGATTATGTACTTCATGGTAAGCATACCATCTGAGCAGACACATAGTGACAGCACTCCAGCAGCTTTCACTTACAGTGAGTTGGTGTTTTCAGACAAAGAAGGTTTCCTCTGATGGCTCCACTTGTTTATAACAGTAATGACCTCCATTCCCTGTAGCATTTTCCTAGTATTTGGATGCAGGCCATGGAGCAACTAAAAAATGCTATGCCCCACCTTAGGACTGTACAAGAAAAATCCTGGGATGTTCTCCTGCTGTCACATATCTGGCTCCTTCAAACAGCCAGTGGACAGCCACAACCACCAGAAAGGCAACCCACACTTGTCTGACAGGCAGGTGCACACATGGTGAGTGCACACAGGTCATTGCAAGCTGGCTGCAAGCTAAGCACTGTGCTAGTCAGCATCTGTGACAGCAGCTTTAGTGGCCTGCACTAGTTTTGGCTGGGGTAGAGCTAATTTTCTTCACAGTGGCTGGCACCGGGCTGTTTTGGATTTGTGTTGAACACAGGGTTGATAACAGAGAGATGTTTTTGTTCTTGTTGAGTACAGTTTATACGAAGCTTTCTGATTTTCATTCTGCCATGCTGATGAACAGATTGCTGGTGAGGGGATGCATGGGAAGTCACAGGTCCCTCTGTGTCCTTTGCAGCTTCACAGGGAAGAAAAGCATGAGACCAAGGAAAGAGATGCCTGCATGCCTGCTTCAGCAAGGACAATACAGAATAGTTTCACATAGCATATTGTGATTCTTGGAGCAGTAAAGAGGTCATCATCAGGAAAAGAGAGCAAGGCATGGGCAGAAGATGAAGATCTGTGAGTTTCAGCAACAGGGACCCATAGGAAAGCTCCTGCAAGCACATAGAGCACCTGGAAGTTCATGATGTTCAATTGGCGCTTGCAGTGCTAATTAATACAGTGCTAATAGCCTGACAAGTTGAACTTTTAAGACGACAGGGAGCACATCTCTTCAATTAAGTTATTGCCACTGTTTTCCCCCCAGCAGTCCTCAAGACAGCTACTGACCAGCTTTATGGACCTTACTGTGTATTTTCCTGTCTTCTGAATCTTCTTCTTCCAAGACAGCTGATGAAGTCTTGATTATATCAGAAAGTAACAGTCACCAGAACAGATGCAGGGGAACAATAGAGCACGTTTTTGGGAAAAAGTGACCCTTGATGTGCAATATCAACCCCTGAATCCAGTTCTGGAGTGTTGGCTCCAGTATTGTCTATCAACAGGATGCACTGCAGAAAGAGAAAGACAGCTATTTCCCAGGCAAACCTCGGTGCACTAGGGGTGCCACTTCCTAAAGGAGAATTGTTGGGGATATGGTATCAGGGACATCTTACACAGGCATGAAGACATCCATTTGGCAAAAAGGACCTTGACAAGCATATTGGGTCAGGTATCCTAGTTCATGGGGTGTGAGCCACTAGCCAAGGTCTCCTGAGAACACACTTTTGCTTCACCTTCAATGTGCTTTATTGAAGTCACATGCCACCTATTTAAAGATTTTGGCCTATTGACTCAAAGAAAGAGAGACTACCCTCCATGGAATTTCTCCCCATGCTTTGTAAAATGGCATTTTCCAGCTGTTTCTGGGCAGTATAATGTGGTTCAATGGGCAAAATGAGAAAATTAAATTACATTTGCACAAACAATAGCTCTCTCTTTCTTAAACTGCAACTGCTTACATGCTGTGCAAACAGTGCAGGCTCTGTAGAATCAGAAAAGTCTTGGTTTGGAAAATCTTAATCTTTGGATTCAAAGTTTCTTACCTCTTGAAACCCCCTTGGGAACTCCACGAGCTAGTAAAACACCACCTTCACCTCCAGAAGAATCAAAGCAACTCAGCTTCCATGGGTCACTGTTTTCACTACAAAAGGAATCACTAGCTGAACAGTTGTGACACTTCAAGGCATGCTTCTGGGAGGAGGCAGAATAATTCATGCCTGTCAAAAGGAAATTCTCTGCCCAGCAGCACCAGCTCTTGTAAAGATCTTTTGCAGAGTAGCAGGAAATACCTCACCAGCCCCTAAATTTGCTGTACACTTCCCAGTGCCCAGCACCATGAAGACTGTAAACAGCCCTAATTTATTTTTCCCTTTGAGGAAGCATTATTGGAATTTCTGAGTGACAGATCCTTAGGGGCAGCTGTTCTTTGAGCACAGGGTTTTCAGGGCCTGCTGCTGATGTGACTTCAGGTTAATGCACAGGCAGTCAGACACCAAAGTGGAAGAAGTAGAAAAGCAGCATGAAAGCATGGTTTGTTAATTCATTTAACATTAAAATCTGCTTCTGCAATATCTTTCCCATTCCCTGAATACACCAATTTCCCTTCTTCAGTGGTTCCTAGGTTTTGTCTGCTTGGCCTGCTACTTTGCTGGTTGTCCTCTGCATGTAACTCCTCCAAAGACAAGCTTCTTCCCTCCATTTCATCATACACAGAGGTTATCAAACATGTTTGCAGATATTGCGTAATGTTCAGCAGCAGTGCTTCAGGAAAGCTCTGGTGCATTGTGAGTGTAAATTTTCTGATCCTCATCATTCAGACCTTTTGATAGCACAGCCAAGCACAAAGGACCCAGCAAAATAGCTGCTGGCAATCATGTTAAACTGGAGTAATACACTGCCAAATGCAGATCTCTATAACAATGCCGCTTGGGTTGCTACTAAGTAAATTCAGCATGTATAAAAGTCTCAGGCAAAATTAATACTCATCCACAAAGTAAATTTTTCCTTATTGTATTGCCCATTCTTCTATGATCTGGTCACTCAACATGATTTTTTCTTTTTATATTGGCTGGGTTTACATCTGTTTCTGTGTCAACAAGGATTGCTACAAAATTTTACATCAGGAACATGTGGTAGTATAGTGTAACTCAGAGACCAGAGAATCAGAAGAGAATATGGAACTCAAAAGAGACTTGATAGGGCTCAATGAGCTAAGATTAAGGGGCAAAATGGCACTTCAAAACTTCACTCTTGCACTAATCAAATGTAATCACAGCTGACAAGTAGCTCTTCCCCCTGGGAGCTTACTGAATCTGTTTTAAAGCTTTAATTCTTTATTAAATCAAAGCACAAACAGTTACAAAAAGCATTAGCGACAGCACAGCCACTACTGGAATAATAAAATATAACATCAGCCATCAAACACAAATCAACTGATTTCTTGTCTGTCTTTCTTGTCATGACGAAAACTGCTGTTCATCCCAGTTCAATACCATTCTTTTCCTCTGCTGGTACTCAGTAATTTGCTGCTTTCTTTACAAGCAGCAATGAACTGTGGAGGTGGAACAATGAACCCTTTCATGGACAGAAAGACAAGAAAATGCAATCCCTTTCACTGGACATAATTTGCTCTTGGTTTCTCTCTTTCCTGAGACAATGTCTGCCTACTAGTTTCAAAAAAGAGAAGGCTAAAGGAGAGATTATCAAAGTTGTAATGGTCCAGAAGGGTGCCCTTTTTGTAGCACAACTCTTACCTACACAGTTGCAAAGTTCAAAGGGCTAGATCCTTATTTATCATATGCAGGCCTTATATACTTTTATAAATGCTGGGAAATCTCTGCAGGCGCTCATGGTTAAGACACTGTCTGTCTGTATACCTGAGGCCTCCATGCTATGAGTCACTGCAGTAGGATGAGCACACACACCTTGGATGAGGATGGCAGATGGGCTGATGCAGCCCCAGGACCCTGCTATGCTGAAGCACAATTTTGGGGAGCAGAGCCAGTCCTCCTCTCCTCCCTGAATGTGTGGCAAAGCCCCACAGCCATATTGCAGTGTTGGAGTGATGCACAGAGCAGATCACTACAGCAGCACATTGCAGGCGCTAGGCCAGGCAAAGCTCCTCCCTCTGCTTGACTCACCAACCCATTCTAGTGCTCTTGCCATCATCCTGCCAATGTATCTAGGTTGATAAAATCAAAAAGCAGGGACCAAGCCAAACAGTGATGCTCCCCAAAGCTGCCAGTTATGTCCCTTTAAGATCTTGATATCAAGCTTGGCAAGATTTAAGAACCTCAAAATTTGAATCAACTCTCTATTTGTTAATCAGTAGCTATAACTAGACAGTTATGACTAAACAATTGCACTGTGAATGTTGTATGCTTGGCTAATCTTATGTTTTCAGGACCATTGATGGTAATCCCAAGGTGAACAGGGTGTCCGGATGACAGCAACCAGGGTGAAATCAGCAGAACTGAGCAGTAACTGGGGCAAAAGGGCATTCCAGCAGTAAGCCATCATAGCCACTGACTCAGGGTCCTAATCAAAACAAACAAACCAGTGTTCACCTACTCAAACCCCAGACTCAGATGAAGGAAAAAACTGCACCTGCAGTCTAAGAAGCATAAGAAACGAGAGATATAACTAATAAATAGGGGTTTGAGTATTAAAAAAAATAAAAAGTTATGTAATTGTAAGTAATGAATGCTGATTTATACATTGTTAAAATGTATGAACAGTGTAAAGTTTTGATGATCGTGAGCCAGCATTTCATGGGTTACCATCAAGCTTCCTATTTAGAATAAAACTTAGAATAAAAGATAGAAATACCTCACCTAGGTATGTGAATTGGTGCTGTGCATCAGGTAATGAGCTCACACCGGAACAACATTACCCTACTAATTAGTAAAATTAGTGGAACTCATGGAAGGTGAAGGAGTTTGCCCATGTGGAGTAACTTATGACACTGGATCTTTCTTCTCTCTTTCAGTGGTGCACCAGGAGGTTGAATAATGACTTCCATAAGAATTCCTGGATATTTATTTTTTTTAATTAGATCACAACAGAAGTTTATGGTTTTAATTACAGCTGGTAAAACTGGAGTCTGTATTCCATCCCCTCAACCACAAAGATCTTTGTCCATGAGATTTTGATTTTAAAAATATGTTCTTATTGTTCCTCTTTTCCAATGTCTGTGTTTCTCTATGAACAATCTCAAAGGCCTTGTTTAAGTGGTAATTTATTTTCTCCTCCAACATATTCCTTTCATTAGAAAAATACTTTCTCATTTGCTACATGGTTTGCGTCCTCTGAGAAGCTGAGCAGCTTCTGAAAAGTGTGAGTGCCTAGCTCCTCATAAGGGAGGTCTAAGACAGCATCCCTCAAAGAGCACTGAGAGGGAACTAGAAAAATGCTGATTGCAATTCTCATCCATCTCAAAAGCAGATGAATAGATGCTGTGAGAACAAAGGTTGTGTTTGTTGGCAGGACAAACTAAAAATAATACAGTACTATACGCCTGGGATTTTGATTCTTCTTCAAGCATCTTCACATGTAATGCTCAGTCTTTCACACTGGAGAAGGAGAGATAAGGGAGAGTGTTGGATGTCATTGAGGAGGAGAGGCCAGTAGCCCACGCTGCATTACACATGTGTGTCTGTCTTGTATAGTGTTTTAGGAAACTTAAGTCAATTGGGCTTCTACTACCACCAGTCACTCGTTTAATTCAAATAATGAGAAGATGACTCCTTTATCTATAACTGAGATAAAGTGTCAGGACACTTTATCTCTGTTAAAGACCCATGTGAAAGATGGTCAGGAGATCTCAAGAAGACAATTATTTAGTTTAAGGGATAGCTTCTTTTTAAAAATCCCAAGAAATTACGTCTCCACTTTTCCAGGTATCCCCACATCTGTCATGAATGAGTGATTTATGTCACTTAGAGAATCGCCATCAAAGTTGTTTTGGTTTGGTTTTTTTAAGGTTTAACATAAATTTCCATAAGCATAACTCAACAAAGTCCAATGTAAGGTTCACTGTATTACTTATTACATGAATGAAATATACAAAGGAAAATAATATTTAAATCAATTCATGCATGCATACAAGCACAAAGATGTACAGAGGTATATACCTGTTAAAAATTCACCTCAAGTTCAGTGAAATACTCATGTTGGATCCCTTTGCACCTCTCAACAGCTGAAGGCTGAGCTTCGAGGAGGGCAGTATCAGCCCAGACCCTAATGCCAGGTTTTGGTGGCCCAGGTGTTGTAAACTGCAAAATTGCTGAGTTGCAAGTGGTGCTGCAATGGGAGGGAAGTGCTGGGGCAGTTACTGTGGCCCAGCAGAGCTCAAAGAGCCTCATCCAGGTTAGGTGTAGTTGTCTATCAGCCTTCCTCCTGGCCAGAACCGGGGTCAGAATTTTCCCCAGAAGTCCAGTAAATATAATGTTGTTTTATCCGAGCGAATAGCACATGTAAATAACACTCCAAGGCCTTAGACAACAGCAGCTGGTTAGACAGCAGAATTTCCAAGGAACACTGTCTCTGATGAGCTCAGAGGGAGCTTAACGACCCATCAATCAAGGTGGAGGCCTAAAGAGAATTCCTGGAATGTAGGGCAGCCAGAGTTGGAGAATAGGGGACTATTAACAAAAGTCAAACGCTGGAAGGTTTATTAAAATTAGCACAACAATGGACAAAATTTTTAAAAGCAAAACCAGTACAAAACAATATAATTAAAGCTGGCAGCAAAATGCCTAACCTCAAAGGGCCTGAACTAAGGCTGGCAATTTTGACTTTCAAACACTACATTTCACAATGTTGATGTTTCTTTCTCAGAAGCTTCTGGACTACAAAGTAGCCACTTAAGGCTTTATGAAAAGCCTTGGTTTTGGCTGTATGGAAAGCATAATTTTTTATAAAACCTGGGCTTCAACGACAACCTTGGAAAATACAGGTTTTTTTGGATATTCTAATTGATTCTTGTGGCAGAAAAGAAGAAAAAACAAAACAAACAGAAAAAAACCCGGATGTGACTCTGCAAAATTTAAAGTTCAATGAAGTCTCCCTGCTCCAAAAGATGAGTAAAGTGCTATTGTTACAGTGACTATGGAAAGGTACTCTAATTAGCTCTCACTTTTGAAAGTCATAAAATAACCACAAAACCTTCTTATCAGAAAACTAGGTCTTAACTCTCTGTCCTTACCTTTAAAACGTAACAACCACTGCTAATCACTGCTACTTGGGAACCACAGCACTTTCAGTACAAGAACTTAACATGTGACCTCTTGCTTTATCTTGCAAATTCTGCTGAGCTGATGAATGAAGCCACTACCACTTAACACCAGAAGCTCCTCACAATGATCTTCTCCCTTCTGAAAAGGTGAGCATGCACAAGGCTCAGCAAAAGGGAGCTGCTAATCTAAAGATGGGTGATTCTTCGTGACACACCATCTAAACATATACACATGGGTATATTTCCATCTCTTTCTTCACTATCAATCAGAACTAAAAACATGCGGAAATTAGGAAGTGCTCATGTAACCTTAGACAAAGGAGATAAAAAAAAAAAATCTCTGTAACACCAGAACTCCTGAGCAAAGGAACACTGATGAAGATCGTGCACAGGTAATTTTCAAAAAAATCAAAATTGCTACTAGCAGATGTTAAGATTCTTCAGTTGGTGACAAACACTAACAGATAGCTTCTGTTCATTCCCCTAATCAGGAAGAATTCTTCTTATATCAGACATGAAATGATGTGTGGATTAATGGTCTTGTGATCCCTAAAGTTACAAAAAGCTGTAAGACTTTATCTAAGATTTTAATTTCAGTAATGTAAGTTGTGCCATATACTGAAAATCATTAATATAAACTTCTTTTTATTTATTTTTTTTTCTTCTTCTTTGTTTTTTTCTTTTTTTTGAGAGGAAGAAAAGGTCATTACTGGAGATGCAGTCATGTACAGTGACTCAGTGATGACTGACTATATACTAGCAGACTGTTGTCAGCAAAAAATGGATTCAGTACCTGGTGTTCAACAAGCCAAAAACTGTGCACTCTNGGTATCCTATCTTTTACTGGTTAATGATTGTATCACTTCACAAGCTAATTAGTCTGCATGCTCAGTCTTTCTCTTCTTTTAAGTCAGTGGCTTCTTAGGTTGGTGGTCTTTGAGCTGGTGGTTGCAGGTTCCCCTGGAGGAATTATCTTTTACCCAGTCAGAGATGATTTCAGCAAGTTGCTGAGTTTGCCTTATTAGTTTCTCCCTTATCTTGGGAGTTCTACCAGATGTAACATAAATTCTGCATTCCTTGTGTCCAATATCAGTGCACATCCTTTCTTCCCAAGCCTCGTTAAACCTCCCCCTAGATATGAGATCATCGAAGCATGTCAAGCCCTAAACTTAAACAAGGATTTATTTTTCTGATGCACAGGCATCATTTAGTTTGCTTGTTGCTTGCTATCTGTTTCACAGATTAAATCTCCGTTCTTGTTGATTAGGCCTGAAAGTATACAAAGATCAAAACATCAAAGAACACCCTTTCCTAAGAAAATTTTTACATATTCCACATGTTGCAATAAGACTGTATATCAAAGATTAATACAAACTTTTGCAGCTGTTTTGTTCTTATCATTTCACCCTTTGGTGACTCAGTTAAATGCACATTTTTATAATGCTGTGTTTTCTATAAAGATGGTCCACAGGAATATTTCTACCACCAGCTCCTGTGAACTGCCAGGAAACTCCTTCAATTGATAGGGTGTGACCCCAGCCCCACTTGGACTTTTTGTCAGCCTTTAACTACCTTACAACATGTTGGCTTCACTTGTGCCCCATCTATGCACTTTGATACCCTGTTAATGTGACGTGATTTCACACTACCCTGACCACAGGAAGGAAAAGACAAAGGAACTTCTACATGCTATAGTTAAAAGAAGAAATAATTAGTTGTACTACAGTGGGATTGGGATGGGGCTTGACATCCATAGCTAAAGAGCAGAAAGGGAAGGGATCACAAAAACCCTTTCCAAAAGGTATTTTAGATCTGAAAGGAATGAGTTGCTTCGTTCCTCCAAAGTATAAACAACAGTTAAAACATGGGGAGAAGAATTTAATGCAAAAATATAAAATCCACTGCCTACACCATAAGAAACTATCCAAAATTTTGAGAGAAATAGGAGCAAGCAGAATGCCCAGGCACTGGCACCATGTAGAATGCCACACAGAAATATACAATTACAGCCCATATTCTCTACAGTTCTGAGCCTGTAAGAATCCAGCAATCCATTCAAATCCTTTAATAAAAGCCAGGGTTCATGACTGTAACCTCCCCCAAAGTCACTAACCCATCAGTTTGGCACAATCACTTACAAGTATGACAAATTTTATAGTCAAATTGAGAAGAGTCCTTGCACAAAGGGGAGATGAGAGCCAAAGGCATAGAAAGCCTTCTGCCCAAATCTGGACACAAGAAAAGACAGCAGCGTGCAGACAAGCCAATTCTTTGCTTTTTTTCCTAGAGAACACACTAGCGCTGCTACAAGACAGCTGCAAGCTGGAAAGCGCAAATCAGTGCAATCAAATCCATCTGCTCAGCCAGAAGTCCAGCTAGAAATGCTCACCAACTCCTGGATATTTAAAGGCAGCACCAAGGCAATTGGAGAAAAACAAAATTCATAGGTGGACTTGAGTGTGTGCTGGTTCTCACTTTATAGAGAGAATGGTAAACTAAATCAGTCAAGCAGTGGATGTGCCAAGCTGAGTTTCGAAGCCATATAAGCTATGACATCATTTTTTTTGGTGGGGCTTTTTTAAATTTTTCCACTATATTTTCTAATGGCTGCAAGGCTGCTCTGAAGCCCAAGTAGTGAGCCTTCCTACTAACATGAATGAAATGTGTGGGTGAAATGGCAGGGTTGTTGTGATTTCTGTATCACACGAGAGGTGCAGGGACAGAGTCATCATGACCCTCTACTGTGGACCCTCCTTTGTGGGAGGATGAGAATAGAAGAAAATGGGAAAGCAATACTCTGGTCACCGCACACAAGTGGGCAAGAATCCTAGGCAGGCCCCAGCCATCATGTGAAAGCAGAGAACAGAGCCATGCTGTACTTCACCACTGCCTTTCCATGATCCTGTTTTCAGTAAAGTTTATGGGAGAGATATCTTAAAAAATCCTATGATAAAACATCAATGAAAATTTTCTGTTATACTCCCGAACAGAGAGGTCACAAGTCACTTGTGCCATTCTCAGGATCTCCACCGAAATATCACTGGTATAATCTTTGAAACTTCACCTAACTTATCTCATTGCTACTGCCAACGCACTAGACTTATAAAATCTAGGCCCAGGCTAGAAACCTAAAACAAGATTATTTTCCACACAGTATAGCTCAGTCAGTACAGTTTGGTACCTTTGAAAGATCAATAATGTCTAAACTGAAATAAACCCAGCTAAGCTGATTAGGCTGTGGGTAAGCAAACACAATGAGGATTTTCCCATTGTGCTGTTGGGCAAACATAGAGGAAGAACAATTCAGGACCTTCCCTGCTGCACCTGTAATATTGTCTTGCTGGCAGTCTAAATCAGATCTCCAGCATATAGACACAAAAAGGTTGCTCTCAACTACTTAACTCACAGCTTAGCCAACCATGGGCAGCCCCCTGCTTGTGCCCTGGCTGGCATCAGGGCTTACCTGTATCTGAAGAAAGGTCTGGCCACTCTCTCCCATCTTTCTGCTACAGGGCAAAGCCACAGAACCTGAATTAGTAGTATGTCTTGGTTTTGAAAGAAAGGTGCTTGCCAAGGAAGGCAGGAGGTTCTCTGGGAATAGAAGAATGTAAACCCCCTCCCTCCAAATTAAAGGGGCTCTCAGGCAAAGATATGAGTATAGGAATAACAGTTCTTTAATATATATAAACAAAACAAAATAAAACAAAAACCAACAAACTACAACTTAATAGGAAAATTAGAACAAGATGCAGTATTAAATTAAAAAAAAAAAACAAAACAACAAAAAATCCTGACAGTTAGAATACAACCTGAAATTTATACCCTGTCAGTCAGGGTGTTGGTAGCCGTCCAGTTTTAATGGTGGCTCCAGTAGTCCTCCTGGGGTGACAGATGGNTTAAACACAAAGGGCTCCCGGAGGGAGTTATCTATGACTCATAGGGCAAGGTGATAATGGCCCATTATCAGGAGATGGTCCGGGGGAGGAGGCAAGGAAAACACTGCCCCTCCTGATTTTAACAGTTCATGAAGATGGAGATAGAATACAGACCTTCTGGAACATTCTTACATTGTAACCTAGGACATAGCAGAAGAACAAAGTGCAACAAAATTGTACATAACACTTCTGTTAATTTTCTTATGCAGAGGGAAGGAATTAACACCCAACGCACAGACACAAAACTTTCTAAGCGGCTGTCAGCAGGACATGGTAAAATATCATGACCAAAATTCATCAGTGTTTTCAAGATGAATTCCTGTGAGAGGCTGAAACTACAAGTAACAGATACAACAAGAAAATCTGCAGGCAGAATATCCATAGATTTTTGGTTATTTTTTTCTCTTATTAATAGTTCCTTTAATTTATATTATTTTGGAATTTTATCAGTAATGACACTTAGACTACCTTTAAAATACTATGGGATAGACAGCCTCAAGTCTAGAGGGTAAACACATTCTATTCTTTATTAACAAAAACACTGGTATTTTTTCCCAAAATATAGCAAAGAGAAACAGAGAATAGAAAAATGCAAGCTATAATCTCCTCATGGTTCAGTTGTCCTGATGCCCTGAGACTGTTAATGTCATTTTCTATGCTCTGTTACCTGTGCATCATTGCTACCTTCGTTGGGGAGAAATATTCATCCTGATTATCTGTTCCCCATAAAATCAACTTCCCAAAAAGTGAACAACTACTATTTGGTATCATCTACAGTTATTTCCACAAGGTTCTGGCTAGGCTTAGGAACTGCTGCAGTCTTCTGTCTTTGGTCTCATTATGTCGTCCTAATTATAAGTATGCAATGCTCATATTGTTTACATTTTGCTCCGTTACAGACAGCTAGAGTTTCACATCAATTACAATAGGACCTGAGTTACATGTGATAAAATATTAGGGCTAATTGTGCTATTACTTTTCATAACTATTCCTTAATCTCAGCTACATCATTTTAACTACTTTGAGGTCATCATTTTGAGACTGATGACAATCACACTTATGTTTCTTTCAGTTCCTTAAGTGATTCAGCCAATTTCTGAAGTGCACCAATTTCATCACCCCTAGCTTTGATCCTATAATATTGGAATTGGAAGTCTGCTATATTGTACTTACAAATCATTCCTGTTTCACCAAAGTATCTCTGGTATTAGTAAAATAACTCTGTTTTCCTGTTCCTCCTACAGATGAATAAAGCCACAGGTACAAAAACATAATTTTGTCATCAAAAGGTGCATGCACCAGAAGAGTCTGCAAGTACAGAATCAGTCAGGTATAACATCATCAAAATGTATCTGATGCATAAAATTGCACCACAGTTATTAAATTCCTAATTTGGCTAAGAGGCAGCCAAGAAGTGAGGTCTCAAAATTAGCAGCTGTACCTGCAGAACATTATTAACATACTGTCTGTTTAAATACCCATCAGCTGTGTGTATGACTTTCTGTGGAATGGAAGAGTGAAAAATTCCAAAATGTAAACCTACGAGTTAAATATATATATATATTTATAAATTCAGATTATTAGTTATACTTCAGATTTACCCCTTTTTGCCAGTGAAATCAGACTTCATTAAGCTCTTCCATACTCTATATTTTTGGTTTGTGTTCTATGAGCTTAGTAATCATTCTCATCAAAACACTGCTCATAGTTATATTACTTCGGTCTTGCAAAAGCTAGTTCCTTTGAACAAAGGAGAGAAATGTTTTCAATATTAAACTACACTCTTAGGTGTAATTATGCTCTGTTGTGCTTTTCAAATGTTGAAGTGATAAATCAAGTGAAGTGGAAAAATAGGGGTGAGATAAACCACTGATCCCTTTTAGAGGACAGCGTCACCCGAGCTGAGTTACCCGTTGTTGGCTTGACTCTAGGCTCTCTCGTCTCTTGCCTCTTGGCTCTACTGGCAACAGTAGCACCCCAAAAAGCTGCATTTCACAATCAAACAGTTTCAGAGTGAATTTTGCAGCAGTAATGGCCAGAGGATACCATTTTCAGTGCTTGGGGGCATTGTTTTTGCCCCTGCAACGCACCCATAGGAACAGCAGCATTGATAGCTATGGAGTACAGGAGGAGGCAGCAGAAGAGCAGAGTCTGAAATGCCCAAGCTGGCTGCTTGCTCTGTGCTGCTGATAGTAGAACATCATCCCTCCATGAGTTGCAGTCCTAGACAAATTAGCAGCTCCTAAGCGAGTACCAGCCCTGACCAAGTACCAGTGGCCAGAGCTGTCAGCTACATTAGCAGACGGACCTGCTGCTGCCAGAGAGACGGAGAGGGAGGGCAGGGCTGTCAACCATTTCCCTTTGTCTCCCCACAGCGATGGACAATGGGGCTGCCACACTGGGGGTCCCTCTGCCAGCCGGAGTGCCACTCTGTCCGAGTGTCACTCTGCCCCTGGGGTCAGTGACATTTCAGCATCTTAGTAACTAGTCAGGGTTACTGATATTTTTTGCCTGTTGCTGTTCTGGGTTTTTTGTAAACTGTCATTTTTTCACTTGCATTTACTCATATTTGCTTCTCCTTATTGGTGGAAAGGGATTGGTTAAACTACAGGGGAGACAACCCACTTTAGACTGTGCATTCCCTTAACTTGTCTTAAACCAAGGCACACAACAGATTGTCTCTTAGGAAAGAAGGAGACCAGGCTAATGAGGTGATATTCAATTACTTCTTAAAAACTGACCACTTAAGAAAGGCATCTGCTTAAGAAAGATATCGGCTGGTCACTGCATTTCTTTTCAAGAAAAAAATAATAATTAGTTTCTCTTATGTGTGCATCACTGGAACACTCTGTAAAGATGGCTTTCTTCAACACATACAGAAGGACCTTGCACAGCTTCATTCTGATGGGATTCTGATGATAGAGGAAATATCTTTTGAAAAAGCAATGTAAATGTTCTGGAAATACCACTACTGTAACCATGAGGACACAGAACTGGATGGACAAGAAAGGACTTCAAATTCCACTGAACTGTGAATCCAAAGCTCTAAGAATTCAATCCAATATGAATGCCTCCAGTAAACTCCCCCATGGCTACCTAACTTTAAAATCTGCCTTACTCACAAACTGTGAGATTTAAGAAAAAAACATGATGATGAAACCAGAGGATAATAGAAAGGTTATCAACAATGGAAACCCATCAGAAAGGATAAAGCTAATTAAAAAGTGTTCAAAACTAATAAACTAAGCCCATGCACTGCCAATCAAACGGGATGAAAAGATGTATAGGGTATACAGCATGCTTACACATACTGAATAAAGAAGCAAGAAAAGACACATCCAAAGAATGAATACTTCCCTCAAGTTCTGATAATTTATATTTTCCCAGATTAAAAAATGTTTATAACATTTTATTTTATTCCATTGCATTGCACTGCATTGTATTGTATTGCATTGCATTGCACTGCACTGTATTGTATTTTTGAATGCTTATTTTATTAAAGGACTATTATAGGGATTTTCAGGCCTATGGTGACTGAGTTTGCAGGAATACTGGTGAGTCTCAATTAATGAAGGAAAAGTGTCTAGGGAGGTATCCTTGGTGTTGCTCATGATAGGCCTGGAACCCTCCCTTATTACTTTCACATTAAGTGCCAGCTCTCAGTGGAGATCCTCCCTGCCTCTGCTGCCTTCAACCTCAAGATTATGAAGTAAAGAAACTAAACAGGCCAATTCCAACTACCAGAACAGTAGAAAAAAAATAATCTGATGTTATGGGGAGACATTCATATCAGTAAATTTGCTTCTCAGGCTGTATGTCTAGAAACAGGTTTAACTGAGTTTGTGAAGTAGCATGGCAGGCTAGGCTAATATTTAACAGGGAGGAGTACTGTGAGCACTTATGTAGTCTCCAAAGGATTAAACAAATGGCAGGGCACCTGGGATCCCTTGATTCTCTCACTGTCATCACACATGACCTTGTCCCAGTCTATTGGAGAAGTACATTTGAAAGTCAGTACATAAATCCACACTCAGGTATTGACCTAATTTCTAGAAAGGTTTGGTGTAATTCCACTGAATCCCAGTACAGCGATCCCAGTACAGCAGGCCCTCTTCATCCCAGGAAAGAAATGCATCTTCTGCTAAGAGCAGGGGCTTTATAATAGAAGCAGTAATGAGATCATCAGCAGGAAAAATGCTACATGTTTTATGTATCAATACTATAGATCAGTGTTGCAATCACTGCATTTTTTTGCATTTTAATTCAGGTTAAAATGCAAGGGAGCATGCAGCATTACCCAAAATGGCAACAGTTCTCCCTGCTGCCGTCTGCATTCCTTCTGTATCACCATTATCCTATATTCTAGGTAAACACTATGTTTATTCTTTTATAAATGAGTTAGCTTTTTTTTTTTTTTTTTTTTTTTTGTAAGACTATCAAAGGAACAAGCAGGAGCCAGAAACTGATGCCATCAGCTATCTGGAAATGGGTCAAGAATGCACACAAAGTAATCTTCAAGTGCTGAGAAATGAATAAGCAGGCTTGTGGTGATTTTGGAGGGCCATGAAGTAAACGCTTTCTCAGAGTTGTTAATTCTGCATATTCTTTTTGTTTAAAACTGCATTCTCAGCAGTGGCAGTGTGTTTTTTCCAAACATATCTTTTTTCTGAATATGAAACATGAATATCAAACTACTATCTTAATGAAAATTACCAGCATTTGTTTACCTTTACAAGGCTTTTAAAATACACTGTTACAGAGAGTTTAAAGACTTGTCAAAACAAGAACATGGACACTTCTGGAAAGAGTGTGATGCAAATGGTTTATGAGAGAAAATTCTTCATGAACTTTCACAAATTATGAAAACATCATCTAAGGCTGCCACAGCAAGAATACTGGGCTGGCATGCAACAAACCCCTTTGCAGAAACCCAAACTGGCCACTACATGAAACAAGTCATTGTAGAAATCAGACTAATGCGCATCTTGGTTTTCTTGAGTTGCTACATACCTCTCAAAAGTCACTTAAATCAAGATGTTCAAAAGCTTTTAAGAATTTTAGGTAGATGGATCTCTAGGTTTTGTAACTTGGACATCTTGAAGGACACATTAGGTTTCTGTGAAGTTCACAGGACCCTTGCCAAAAGATCTTCGTCAAAGACTGTCTCAGTCTCACTGTGCATCAGACTTCTCTGGGCATGCATTGTTTTAACCTCTGTGTGAACTACAGCAGAACTACTAGGGGATACAATGGAGACATTTGGGATTTCTGGTGTGCTTGCAAAATCTAGTGATAGGTACAAATTTGGTGCTCTCAGTTAATGAAATTCTGCTAATGAGTACCTGTGGTTACAGAGAATTGTCTTTAAGTCACCTTAAATT
>VXBU01015605.1:113855-169738 GCA_013400315.1 Bombycilla garrulus
GGCGCTCGTCCGCCCATGTGACCGACCCACTGCAGCGGCAGCGGCTCCGCCGAGCGGGCAGAGCACCGGCGCAGAGCTGCGGTAAGCGGTCGGCCGGGGTGCGTGCGCCGGTGCCGAGATCGCGGGTGAAACCCCGGCCGCCCCCCGGAGTCTGCAAAAGCACGACTTGTTCAGCGTTGGGTAGCAACGACTGGATCGTTCCTTTGGGGGCGTGCATTTCATCTAGTGGAAGACGGCAGACCAGAAGAGCTGCTGTCTAGTTTGTACTAGAATATTTGAGTTGGCACCTAAAGCACCATTTAATAAGTTGGTGAAATTTGTTTTAGTACGCTAGCTTGGAAATTGAGTAAGTCAGTTGATGTTGGCAGTGCGTTTGATAACATGTTGATTTTACCTGGTTAGTAACAAAAGGGCAGAAGTAGGGCTTTTTTTTTTGTATTGTAGAGACCTAGGTCTACGTCTTGTAAAAGATAACAAGATTTTTTTAGATTTCCTCTAGGTGGGTCAGGCTTCTTTCTAGCTCCCTTGATTTGGTGAGTTTGGCTGTAAAACTCTATCAGAATAAGTGTGAAGCCGTGTTGTAGCCAGAAAATATGCTATTTATACCTGGAAGGTGTTATAAAGCTATAAATAATAGTACAGCTATTTATACCTGGAAAATGAGGTCCTGTGACTGCCAGCGAACAAAATGAATTTTGCTTGTTTACTTTCTCCTGGTTTTGGTTTACTGTAATCCCAGTTTAGTTTAGCTAAAAGCACCTGTCTGTTGCAATTGTAGTGCTAGGGAAACATAAGGTTACTACTTGCGGTGTGAGCTCTCTTAATTAGAAGCATTTTTCTTTTCACCATAACAAATAAACTTTTGGCATTTTTAACTACTAGCTAGAGTCAGCTCTCAAATATCTCTTACTGTGACAGTTCCTGAATAGAAAACGAGCAATCTAAAGTTTATACGAAAATGTCTTCAGATGCTGTACACAGCTTCTACTAAATTTAAATTTTAGTGCAATACTATTACATGTCCTCAGTTAGTAGCAAATGCATGATTACTGTGTTACAGTTTTATTGCCAGTGGGAATCAAGGATTTGAAGCTTAGAAGTCTTGATGCAACTTTATTAAAGAAGGGTCTTTTTTTTTTGTAAATGTGTAAGCTATGTAATAGAACATAGTCAATGGTTTGGAGCTGTTAATGTTATCTCCCCTGGGAGAATGCTGTGGAAATAGCTTCAAAATGATGTGAGATCAGTGCTGAAAAAGCAGGGCTTTTCTGCTGGAGTCTCTTGGCTCTGCTAGAGTCCAGCAAAAATAAGCTATGTTATTTGCTAGAACTGTTATGTGGGTATGAACTTAGTCTAACTTATTCTTCATATCCCTATTAGTGCTCAGAAGCTGGTACTTACAAAAGTTTTCTTGGCTGCCAAATTAAATTAACCTGCACATGCAGTTCAGTGCTCAGCAAGTATATTATTTCTCAGTATTACTGTGATAACACTTTATCCTATCAAAAAGATTCACAATGATGTTACTTAGCAATAAACTGTGGTCTTAGATGGTATATTAATGTTCATATAACCCTCTTCAAGAACAGCAGTATCACTTGGTGGGGCAGAGGGAGCAGACATACTTATAATTCTTTTAATTCTTTTTTTTTTTTTTTTTTTTACCCTGTAATTGCTTTTGGTGACATACCAGCTCCTAATGCAGTTTTTTGTTTTATTTTCAGCATCGAGATGACTCAGGAGACAAACCAGACCCCAGGGCCTATGCTGTGTAGTACAGGATGTGGATTTTATGGAAATCCTAGGACAAATGGGATGTGTTCTGTTTGCTACAAAGAACATCTTCAACGACAGCAGAATAGTGGTCGAATCAGTCCGATGGGTAAGGGTGGTTACCCTTGGCGGGTTGTTGGGGGAGTTCTTTATTTCTTCTGAAGTAAAACATACAGAGGATTACAAGGACTACTAGAACATTTTTTTTGGAGAACTTCTGAGAGCAGAATTGGAAAAATAAGTATTCAAAGAGAATAGTACTTTAAAGTACAGCAAAGATAAAAATAATTTCTGTGTAACATGTTCTGGTTTGATTGGCATTCAACCATAACTTGCTTTCCTACTTAGCCACTTCTGTTAGCATTTTCTTATGCAATCTGTATTTTGCTTATTAAGTAAAAAGTGTCTCTAAATAAAAAGTAATAAGCAGTAGCATTGAAAATTATATGCAGGCAGTTCATAGCTGTATATATAAGACTATTTGATTAATGTGTTTTCTGCAATTTGTTCATAACTTGTCAAATTTTTGTTACATAGGAACAACCAGTGGTTCAAACAGTCCTACCTCAGACTCTGCATCTGTACAGAGAACAGACACTAGCTTAAACAACTGTGAAGGTGCTGCTGGCAGCACATCTGAAAAAACAAGGTAAAATTAAGGTTGTGTTGTGATGGTTGAAGGAGTTGTGAGTGTGCAGGAAAGTCTGCAGCAATCCTGCTCTGTTGCAGCGAGTGTCTGCAGAGGAAAGGACCTGACAGGGCTCTAGGAATCCATGTAAACTGAAAAATCATTCAGATATTTGGTGTTGTAGTGCTGCAGTAAAAATAATGGTTTTTGTTTACCTACAGAACTAAGTTGTTACAGGCTTGCCTATTTTCTTCTAGGGAAACTAAAATAGAATAAAGTGTGTTTTGAAGATAGTAGGAGCATATGTCATAAAAATGTTTCAGTACTGTCTGAACCAGTAGTTTATTAATGGGTCTGGGCAGTTCAAGCTTTTATTATGAATGTAAAACTGATATAAATTGTGTTCCACTGTGCTTAAACAGAAACGTGCCTGTTGCCGCTTTGCCTGTAACACAGCAAATGACAGAAATGAGCATTTCAAGAGAGGAAGAATTAACACCAAAAACGGAGACTGAGCCAGGTATGTTGCCAGAGTGACGCTGGGCACGACCAGTGGCTTAACACTAGTGGAAGGTTTGTTTACTTTCTGAGTAGACATCTCCTGTTATGGTGGTGGTCTTAAGAAATGTATTTAAGATGTTTTTGCGTATTGTCTCCTCAGAATCAAGAAAAAAGACTAGTTCCAGAACAGCTTTAAAATGTATGTTACGTATTAGTAAAATAATTGACACTTATGAGGGTGTTTTTAGATCCCTAACATTTATTTTTAAAAGTGAGGCACTATAAAATCATATTAGGGCAAGATGTTCAGTTTTGAAGTCAAACTGTTGGGATTCAGTATATTATCCAGCAGAAAAATTCCAGCTGACTCATGGCAGTCAAAATGGCTTGTTGTATTTGGAGAAGGGTGCTTAATAAATTCCATTCTACAGAGGAGTGAAGCTGTGGGGGAAGGGAGAATATGTGGTTTAGGAATATCAACAGAAGTTGCTTAGGGTTCTTGAACTAATTGAGTAATCCATAGATACAACCAGTGCATTGTTCTAGAGATATAGGGTAGTTGCAGCTTTAATTGCTGTGTGTGAATTGTCTGTTAAAACAGTTTTATTTTCATGCTGGATAGTTGTAGCTGGAGTAGTAAAACTTCAAATGTGTAAACTATTTCTTGGAGTAAGGCAGAGAGGGTGGGGCAGCTTGCTTAACACAGCTAGCAAACAACTGAATTCATACCAGTTTGTTCAAATGGATGTCTTAATACACTTGTTTTGTGCTTTACAAATCCAGACTTTTTAATTTACCAGTTCTGAAATGGTTTTAAAAACTAAGAGCTGGTGTGTAGTAGGAAGTCTGTTTACTCAAGCTGCAGTTAAAATCTGTTTTTTCAGTTTTGAAGTCATTGGAATGAAAATGGCATCAGATGCTACTCAGCACTGTATCAAAGTGATTTTTGTCTAGTTATAACTTTGCCAACAGATTGGACTGACACTTGATGTTTAATTGCTCAGTATTTGTATAGAGGCTTTTACCATTTTCATAAGTCATGCTCAGTCAAGATTCTATGACACAAACTAAAGTACAGTTATACTGTATATTAGGTTTTTTCATTATGTATGGACTAAAAGGGAATTTTTGCGATTATTAAATTTCTGTAGCTGATGTCATCTTAAGAGGCTTTCATTATGTGACTGAAAAGTAATTTTGACTTTGTAACAATATTCATTAACCCGTTGTGCCATGTTATGAAATCCCACTGGAATATGTCAAGAAGGAAAGCGGAATACATAAAATGGTATTAGTGCAGAAGTAGTAAGTGATTTTACTTTTCTTAGTACAGTTGTCATTTTGCCAGCTGTAAAGAACGTTTTTAGTATTGTTGACATATAACCTATTTTTCAGGTAGGATGGGTGAGCTGTATGATAGGTCACACAGCTCACTGTTGATTAGAACGGGGGAAAAATCCGAAGCAGCTCAAAGATACGTAGGAGTTGTAGTAAATGATCTCACAGTTGAAACCAGTAAAAACCTTCACAAGCTTGTATAGAGATGATTTGAAATACTACCAGAGAACTTAAAAGCCTCTGAAAAAGACTTGAAGAACTAAACTACCTCCTGAGAGAACATACCTGTAAATTCATGAAGTAGCCTCAGCTGCTCTAATGCCCCAAGTTCCCTTCCAAGTATTATGGTTTGGCACAGATCCTAGGCAGCATAAGATAATGTCCTTATATACTATTATTAGGGTTTGTTGGACATCTTAAATTAGCAGCGTTGGCTATATTTATGGGTGCATTACTATGTGCCTTGCAGGCAAGAAAAACTGGCCTAGACTTTTTACAAAAAAAAATTCCTGGTGTGTCTGGACTAGACAGGTTTTCTATCTTGCTTTTTCCCCGTAAAGTTAAGAAAAGTTAATACATTCTTTGAGGTGTGATTCTCAAAGATAATGCAATCATGGAGTTGTTAATGAAACACAGTGTAGCTGTAAGCATAGCCTGATGCTAGGGACAGTTTCATAACCAGATGGTAATAGATCATGAACTGTATCTTCAACAATATGAAGTCACATTCTCTTCTGCCAAATGTTCATTAGCAAAATAAAATTTGTATGCTCTCCTTATGAATCAGAAAGTTTAAAAGAAGGATTACATCTGGTAAACTTTTTTTTTTTTTTGCAATCTCATAGCATAAAATTGTACTTTTTTGCTTTCGGAATTGGAACAACTGACTAGAAGGTGGAAAAGTTAAGAAAAAAATGAAACTATGAAGTTTCACAAGCTTGTTTCTCTTGATTTTGTTGGGATTTTGGGTTTTTTCTTCTTTGCTTAGGTTGAGGTTGCAACTTAGGTTCGCCTTCACAACAAACCTGGTGCTAAGACGATTTTACCTTAGCATCTGAAGAAAGCCATGGTGGATGTACTTGGTTGTAACTCACGTGGTTGTTTTCTTGCAACTTGTTTCAGTGGGCTGGGTCTGACGAGATGCCAGGCACCCACCAAAGCCTCTCTATCACTCCACAGCTGGACAGAGGAGAGAAAATAAAACGAGGAGTTAATGGGTTGAGATAAGGAGAGATCACTCACCAAATACCATTGTGGGCAGAATAGACTTGAATTAGAGATCTAGAGTTTATCATTAACAAGATCAGAGCAGGATAATGAGCAGTAAAAACAGACCTTAGTAACACCTTCCCCCTGCCCCCTCTTTACACTCCTCTCCTCTTTGCCTCCTACCCCATTGGTGCCAGGAGCCAGGGAATGAATGGATCAGAATTATGGTCAGTTAATCACCTGAGGCTGCTCGTGCTTGGAGAAGAGCCATTCTCTTGCTGCACCATGGGGTCCCTCCCATTGAAGAGAGTTCTCCATGAGCTTCTCCAGCATGAGTCTATGTCATGAGCAGCAGCTCCCTGAGAACTGCTGCAACATGAGTCCATCATCCCATGGGCAGTGGCACTCCTCAGACTGCTGCAGTGTGGGTCACTTTTCCATGGGGTGCAGTCCTTCAAGGACAGGCTGTTCCAGTGTAGAAGCAGGGCCCCTCTCTCCACAGGTCTCCCATGGGGTCACAGCTTCCATTCAGGCATCCCCCTGCTCCGGTGGGCTGTTCCTCCCTGGGCTGCAGGTAGATCCCTGTGGACCTCCATGGCTGCAGGGGCACAGCTGCTTTACCATGCTCTTCACCACAGGAACCTCAGCTCCAACACTTGCAGCACTTCTCCCCCTCCTTCACTGACCTTGGTGTCTCCCCCTCCTTCACTGACCTTGGTGTCTTCAGAGTTGTTCTTCTCACATGTTCTCGCTCGACTCTTCTCTGGCCGAAATTACAACTGTGCAACAACTTCTGTTTTTCTTTCTACTTAAATATGTTATCCCAGAAGTGTCATCACCATTTCTGATTGGCTGCAAAGTGGCACAGCCCACTTTGAAGCCACCAGGGATTGGCATGGAACAAGCTTCTACCATCTTCTAATAGAAGCCACCTCTGTAGCCTCCTGCTGCCAAAATCAGGCCATGTAAAACCAATACACCACTAAAAATGAATGGTTTTGAAAACAAGTTTATTTAAACAATCATATTGTTTTCATTCACAGCATATTTTTAGCATTTTCTTAGATTTTTGCAGGTGATTACTTTGCTGAACGATCAGCCTCTAAGTCAGGTCTGTCAGTGTTTCCAGGCATAGTATCAGCACTGGCTCAAGGGTTTAGTACTTTTTGTGGTTGTTTTTTGTTGTTATTTATGGGGTTTGGGGGTGGGTTGGGTTTTTTAATGGAGTAATGCTCTGATTTAGAGAGTAGTGTTGTATGGAAATAGTATTGCTTAAAAAAAGTAAACCAGAAATTGAACTGATAATGGTGTTGTGTAAATCACATGTTTTAAAGATACCCAAATACTGTTAACTTGTATCCATGTTGCAACTTAATGCTTTCATTCAGCACCAGGAGTGTTAGAAGACAGCAGGTGATGGTGGTTGGCATGTCTCTTTGCTTTCTATCAGGCTATTAGGGTTAGAGCTATTTTACAGCCGTTCTGCATTCAGGTTGAGAGACGTTATAATGGGTTACCCTTGCCATGTTATAGGTAGAGTCAGTGTGTTACAGGTAATGTTGTGAGTAAGATGTAAGTAAAGTAGCTTATGAGATCTGGTACAATCAAGATGTAAGTACATTATGTTCCTTAAATCTGTTTGTAATAAGTGCCTTGTTTGTTCTGGTTTGTTTCCACACATGGCTGTTGTAGTTTCACCATGTCTCTCTCTGTAAATAGTTCCCTTGTATTAGTAAGTTTGTCTGATACAATAATTCTGTATTGTGTTGCAAATAATTCGCTTGTCTTCATGTTTCCCATGTCTGCTGTAGCTTTGGTAAATGCTCCTGATTGAAAAAGTCTCAAAATTGAAATCTCTTGTAAGCCCCGAAGCTGTCCACTGTGTACAAAAATACTGAGAACCTAACTTGCATGTTGTTGATGGCACATTAGTATTACTCTAACAGTGATGCACCAAACATGTCAAGTCTTCATGATAACCAAATTAAACTGTGTTTCTGTGTGCTACAGAAACTGGGGAATCTTTGTTGTGTTAATGTGCCAAAATAAGGTATTAAATTAAGATATTAAATACACAAATACATAAGTTAGAGTTGGGCATGCAGAAAGTGAGTGGCATGCTGCAGAGCATTTCTATTCCCACTCTTCTACATGAAAGTAAACATGATGGAGTTTTGTTCTGCAGCCTTATCACAGGCACCTCGGTTGGTATAGCAGTTTTAGTTCCTGAGCAAAAGCTTGATAAAGCATAATAGGTACTGGCCATCTTTCCAGACTAAAATTGTGTGTACAAGTACTTTGTTGTCTTAGATTAAGCCCAGCTGGCAGCTAAGTACTATGCAGCCACTCAGTTCTTGCTCCCCAGTAGTGAGGACAATTGTGGGGGAAAAAAACTAAACCCTATGGTTTAGTTTTAGAAAAAAACTAACCCCCACCTCCATTTATATATTGGGAAGCGTGTTCTGTTGTGTGGAATGTTCCTTTGGCTAGTTCATCCAAGATAGCTGTTCCAGTGATGCTCCCTCCTGGCTTTTTGTGCACTTGTTTGCTTGCAGAGCACATGGAAGTGAGAAGTCTTTGTTTTAAAGCAAAAGCACTACTTAGCAATGTTTAAAACATTAGTTTTATTAATATTATCAGCAGTATGCTTGTACTGAATTACTGAATCCAAAATAGAACACTGTACCAGCTACTGAGAATAAAATAATTCTATCCCAGCTGAAACCAGGACAGTTGTGCCAATATGCAGTATAAGGTTTGTATTGTTTCTAGTAATTCTACCATTGTTTCAGCTCCTGAACTGCAGAAGTACATCTAATGCCTTTTGGGTAACTTCTGACTTTACCTTTTTTCTCTCTTGTTTTGTTCTTTCCTTTTCTTCAGTAGTGGGAGTTGGCAGTTAGCTTCATCAAGTCAGTCCTTAAATCAGTTTTTTCCCCTATGCTTTTAAGAATTTGTGCCTCTGTTATCCTTGAAGTTTAAAGTGTATAGATCTTACTCTGTAGAATTTTTCTTTAGTCAGAGAAACTTGTAAAAACTTTATTCTGTTACTTTTGAATCCCTTTCTGGTCACTTTTGGTAGGGGTAATGTTAGAAAATAGTACTGATGTATTTTCAAAGTGTTTTCTTCAGCTGAAACATCAGATTAATTCCTTATCAGTGTGAATTTTTTTTGAAGCAGGCATATTGTTTTATATAAGAAAAACTACTGACAGTTTTGAACATTTTTTTCTTAGAGTAATTTTTAATTTTGAATGGCACTCCTATGAGTATAAGAAGAACTTTATTCCTCAGTTTGTAGAACCTTTTTGCATGTAGATTGAGTAGCTGTTGTACTTCGTAATGTGGCTGACCGGTTCCATCAGTGGCTTTGCTGCTCCTTTTATAGAGGTGCATGTTATCTTGAGGCTACATGAGAAGGAAATTTTCCCAAATTTGTGATTAAGTGCCTGGATTTGTGTAGACTTCTTCAGGCACCGATCTCCAGTATATGATTATGTTAGTCTTTATCATTAATTTGCTAGGATAATGTCACGATCCACTTTAACTTCAAGGTGGAAATTGTGATGGTTCGAGGTATCTCAAGGTGCAAAAATAAGAGGCAAACAGCAAGGGACTATAATTTCAACAAAACAACGAAGCTCTTTATTGGGTGCTGATCAACTCAATTATGTGATAGAGGGGAGAGAGAGAAAGAGCAAGTTAGGGAGAGAAAGAGAGAGAGAAGGTGGGATATAGCTACCAACGGTGAGACGAAGTCCTTGTGGCCCAGCCAATAGACACGTCTTCTTCTTCTCGAGAGTCCCTTTAGAGAGCCACTGTTTTAAGTCTTTTTCCAAGGCGAGTGGCCCTTGGCCAAAAGGCAGGGAGATTTATGGCCTATTGTGAGCAGGCCTGTAGCTGATCAGCATCAGGTATGTGCTGTACCGTGGCAGTGAACACACGCACTGTACCTACAGCCGTTCTGCCCGAAGCACTGCACCGCAGCAGCAACCATCTCCCCCCTCAGCCAGGCCAGGCTGTGTCTTGTGGGGTCTGTCCCAGTCTCTGTCCCAACAATCAGGAGGCAAAACAAGATCTTCGGGGCGACCCTTACAGATAGTAGTCATCGTTGGGAATTATGGTAATGCATCTTTATAGTGCCTACAGGCAATCATTTAACAGCAAAGTAGTAATTAATAAAAGCCTGCCCAGTTCTGAAGATCAGTTGTTCCTAAAGTTTTTGGCATTGTAGTAGGAGAACTGATCTGGTAGAATTTGTATTAAGTAAGTCTTTGCAAGTCTTGAGCCAGAGACAGGAAGGGACATGACCAAGATGATGGAGAGGGCTACACAGAATCATAGAACCGTTTTAGTTGGAAAGGGCTTTATAGATCATCCAGTTCCAACCCTTCTTCATGCATCACTAGTCTTGGACTAAAGAATTTCTGCCTAACACCTAGTACAATTCTCTCTTGTAATTCAAAAATGTTTTCCCCGCTCCTGTCACTATCTGCCCATGTATAAATGTATCCCTCTGTTTTGTAAGCTCTTTAAGCTTGGAAAGGCTTCAATGAGGTATTCCTGGAGCCTTGTCATCTCCATGCTGAACGACCCTGTCTCTCTCAGCTTGAGTTCATAGGTACTTCAGTCCCCTGATCATCTCTGTGGCCCTCCTCTGGTGTTAAACCCAGCAGATTCGCATCTTTCCTATGCTGACAACCCCAGAACTGGATTCAGCACTCCAGGTGGGGTCTGCACTAGCAGAGTAGATGGACAGGTCTTAAGCCCATTTCTCAAGTTTGTCCAGATGTCTATGTCTAGTATCCCCTCCTGTGCTGAGTGAGGGTGCACATAGTCTATGTAACTGATGAAGACACTCAAGAGCAGGCGAGCCAAGACAGAGCCCTGAGGGACACCACTCATCATCAGTCTCCACCTGGACATAGAGCCATTGACCACACCTCTGGCTGTGTCCATCCAGTCAATTCCTTTTCCACCACATAGTCTGTCCTTCAAACCCATGTTTCTCCAGTTTGGAGATCAGGATGAGAAAGTGCATGCATATCAGTAAGAGCTCTTTTACAGTGGCAAGAAGTTTTGGTGGTGAGGACTTTGCTTCATCTGAACACAGTTAGTAAGGAAGCAGGTCAACAGGCACCAGTAACCACTATTTTTCAGCTTTTGGCATTTTTCCAGCTATGTATTCTATGGTGATGTGTAAATCATGTAGAGCACTGTGATTAACACTGTGTGATTTCTGGCACAAATTTAATGTCTTGAGGATTGGAATTGTACTTGGCCAGTTGGATTTGCCTTTTAAAGGCAAAGGAAGCCTTCCTTAAAGGAAGCCTTCTGTGACAAGTAACTGTAAGAACAGTATTTTGGTTTAGATGAGCTCCTGATTTCATGGCAGAACAACTACAGTTTTCAATATTTTTCATCTACAGGTTGATGAAAGAGGAGTTTTGTTCCAAGCTTTAGGGGACAGGGTAGGCAGTTTTTTCTTCAGTCCTTGCCATTACTTATAACCATGTTTATGGATATTTAACATCATAAAAGCCAATCAGACTAAAGTCTTCTGGCATAAAATAATAATAGGGGAAACCTTTATTCTTGGAGAATAATAAAAGGAACATTTTAGTTTGGATTTGGGGAGCTGTGCTCCATTTTGTCTTGGTACCTTTTAGTGACCATTACTGCATGTTGTGTACTTTTTCCTCCTTGGAAGATGTTTTAGTTGTGATGGAAGAATTCTATTCAGCGGCCCTTTAAGGAAATGTGCTACTGCAGTTTCTTAGGATCACTTTCATCACTTTATACTATGTGGGCTGCCATTTTTGCAGTGTCTTGATGCAAAGACTGAGGTATGCTATAGTAATTGATAAGATTTTTCCTTACATGAATTTGTTCTCTGAGGCTTTGTTTTGTGGTAGAGTGATCTACTAAGCTGTCTTTTTGCCTTGGTAATTCCTGGGAAGTTGCTGTTTTCATTTTTGCTTCCTCGTTGACATGTGTCATATAAATGGTTATCTTCTCATTTTCTCTTAGTATACGTTGTGAGTGACTTTATGTCACTGTTGGTTTGCCCCCCTCTACATTTTCTTTTGCATGATTGAAGCAGCATGCATGTTCCCAGGGCTCAAATTTTTAAATTGGTTCTGACATAGATGAAGCTTTTGCTTTGCTAACTACACACCAAACNGAAAAGTGTTCTCAAATATCTATGATGTGACAAAAAAACCCAGGTTATGAATGACCTTGGCTTTTCATTAGGACAGTTGCTATGATGTAGAAGTGTAGAAAATATTAGCAGTCATTTACTTTACTGCATGTATTTCTTTCATGATGAGCACTCAGGGTTCCCTGTTACTTCTGAGAGTTTGTTTTTAAGTCTTGTTTAGATTATTAAGTCTTGCCTCGGGCCTTCCATGTTGTATGGTGAATTGTGAAGTTTTCTATGACAATGCAAACACAATTTTAAAAAACAAGTACTATTCAAAAGAATCTCATCTAACAAGCCATATTTGTATTAAGCTGATTGCAAATACATCCTTGAGGCTTATATACTCTTTATTAAATGAATTTTGTAGTTAATAGACATTATGATAGATGTTATCATACATTAGGAGTGTTCAGCAAACTTGTACCAAGAGCAGGTATTACAGTTGCATACAAGTGTATCTGTCAGCTTTCCTTAGTTCCAGTTTTGGATATGAAGAGGATACAAATTTTAAAAAATTAATTTTTTAGGAAAAACCCACTTTTTTAATGAAATAGCCATGTCTAAACAGAATTGACTCCAATAGTTCAAACTTGTGTATCAGGGAAAAAAGTTTATTTTGAGCAGAGCTGAACATCTTTATAGGAAACATCAACAGGTAAAACCACATTGATCAAATAAAGACAAACAAGGAACTGATTGGTAAAGAAAGGAAACAGTTCTCTAAAAGACAAACATCACGTAGCTCACATAGAGCTGAACACAAACCACAGGTGCATATCTGTGTTTTCATTCCTGACATACTCTGTTCTCCCAGAATATCGTGAGAACTGACTTCTCCTGAGCCCTCCATAACTTCCCAGGCTGGGCCTGGGAAGAGTTGCAGGTTTCTCAGGCTGTGTCAGGCTGTGTGTGATCACATCTAAGGNACAGTTTGTGATATTGCTGGCTGTTAAGCCAGTTTTTGGTTACAGGCTCTCCAGTAGACAAACTGCTACTGAGTGCTGATTTTCTTAGGATTTAAAGACAAGTTCAGAGTGTCATATTTGTTTTTCTAGAAAATCTTAAAACAAGTTGTTTTCACNATCTAAGGATGTTCTAGAGATGTCTGAAGAGGCATTTGAGAAAGTACTCATTTTTACTATAGCTGCTTGAACACTGAATAAATTACAAAAAATACAGATATGCAATGCAAATCTGCACTTTGTTATTTAAATGAGGGCTCTTTTGAACTGTGTATTTTGTAGCTGTGTTCTGGATCTGTCACAGAATTAACAGCTTCCTTGCTGCTGTCTTGGTGAACTGCTTTAGATACCCGACTTCACTGCAGAGGTGGTAAAACAACCCAGTACTATACCAGGAACACATTACTGAATTTTGTTTATTTCTAAAATACGCTCCTGTTAGTTATATTTCCTACAGAGGTATCTGTGTTCAGCAACTTTAGCTGTGACAGTATTGTTACTGTTTTAGGTTAAGTGTTACTTGATCATATGACTTATTTAAATATTAAATGTGTACATGGAATTTCTGTCAATCTTTTGAAGCCCATATAGGTATGAATAAGTGCCATATATTTTCTAAGTGGTTGAAATGTGGGGAAAAATATGAGTGTCTCAAGTAGAGTTGGAAGGAATAAATAAAGTAGCTAAAAATCCTTATATTGATTCACATTTTTAGATTAGTTTATGTAGTACTTTAGGCAACAGATGTCAGGGTCTTAGTGGGTGAATTAATCCTTAATGTGTCCGTACTACTGGATACCTAGTGAAGTCAAGAAAAGCAATTTTAACCCTTATTTCCTTTGCATGCTTTAACAGTCGTTACTCAACCAAGCCCATCAGTTTCTCAGCCTGTTACTTCAGAGAGTGAAGAGAGAGCTGCTGAACTGCCAAAACCAAAGAAGAACAGATGTTTCATGTGCAGGAAGAAGGTTGGCCTTACAGGTATGAGAATGCTGTCAATTCTAGGCAAATATGCATGATTAGTTACCTCTTGCTAGATTAAACTTGGTATAATATGTGCTCTGTTAGATTTATCAGCCTCTTCACAATTCACACAACTTACTAAATACATTTGTTTTTCTTATTCTGTATGTCACAGTAGTCAGTAATATCCCCTTTGTAGAGACTGCACCCTTAATAAACACCTTAATTAAAAACGTATCTTCCTAATAATGTTGCTTCTTTTTCTGTGTACAGGATTTGACTGCCGATGTGGAAACCTATTTTGTGGACTTCACCGTTATTCTGACAAGCATAACTGCCCATATGATTACAAAGCAGAAGCTGCAACAAAAATCAGGAAAGAGAATCCAGTTGTGGTGGCTGAAAAAATTCAGAGAATATAAATTAATGTGCTTGTAAAAAGACTGACTGACTTTTTGTGGGGCTTTTTTTTCAATACATCCTAAAAAACATGGAAAGAGCAGGTGCATGGTAATTTTCCTTTGTTTTCCAATGTTTTTCTTCTAGTCCTGTCTGTCTAAATGATGCTTCATATGTTTGAGTGTTTATTACAGACAGAATTGGATAGATACAGCCCTTGAAAATACGTATGCCCTCCCCAGAATAGATGGATGATCAGAAGCCTGCACAGGAATACACATGCACAGAGGACAGACTAGTTCACATGTGCCAAATCTGCAATGTATGCATGTGTGCAGCAGCTCTGCCTTTTGACATGTGCATGAGGTATTTAATGTTCGGCTAATATTATTTGCCTGTTTTGGAGAAGGATACATCAAAACAGTTGGCAGTCTAATTCTGTCATTGAAAATCTCATTCTGCTTTTAGTTACCACACTCCATTTTAGTTTTCCAGCAGAATGTGAGCTGTGTAGCCAGGTCTACCATCCCAGTAGGATGAGTGTTGGTGCCATATTTTAGTCACTTAGCTGCACTGAGAAAAATGGAAAATGTCAGATGCATATGAGAACAAACTTGTTTTGTAAAAGATTACATCAGCTTTAGAATCTTGGAAAAAAGTTCCCAAAGGAAATGTCCTGTAAGGAGCTTATAAACTGGCCTGCAACAGAGTTGTCTGCTTTTCCTTGCATAGCTGAAAATGTCATGTAGCATAATATTGTAAGATTGGTTTTCAAAAAAAAGTTTCAAATGTTACTAGACATATCACAGCATCTCTGTCAAGTAACACTGGTCTAAATAAGTTGGTGAAATACTAGAGAATTTATTCTTCATGTACTATTTATGTTCTGTGTGTTCCAAGTTCAGAAGAATGTTAGGAATTAATTTTTCTGGTTTTAAATGTAACACTTGCACTGTTCTGCATGGAAAACCATACCTAACATGGCTGCTGTAGACTTAAATGGTAGCTGGAACCACTCTTGGAGGGCTGCTTTATCATTCTTAATTGTACTTGGGTATAGGACTGTAGTGTTCTTGGGTGTATTGCATGGGCTGCGTTATCTATGACACTGTACAATAACAACTCTAGAAAAGGCAGTATTCTTCACTGATGCTTGTCTGGTAATATATATCACTTCTGTGTTATAATGGAAGGGGTTTTTGTGATGTATGAAACTTGTGTTTTTTATATAAACAAATATGGTTTAGACTAGTGGTGTGGTAATGCCTGTTCTCATCTGTAAATAGTTACATGCATACACAAGGCACCACTCCTGACCCAATTTTTGTTGCCAGTGTTTGGTCTTGGTTTCTACTTCACTATTAAAGCATCAGGTTTTTGCTTCTAACTTTGTTCTTCTGAGTTATTAGATATGCCTACATGTACAGATAGTTCATATTTATGTATTGCACATAAGCTACCCAGCATCTATGATATATTGTATTATGTAAATAATAAAAATCATGTACAGAAGGGAATACTTTCTTTTATGGTAGTTCATTGGTTTAGTTCTTGCTGTAATGAGAATGTGACCTTGTAGAGGCTCAAGTGCAAAGTTTATAGTTCTTACAGATGTTCTTGTGCATAAGCTTGCCTATGTCCTTATTTGCCTATACCAGCTTTTTTTGAGACACATTGCAAGAGCAACTGGAGTACAGGTGACTACTTGATGACCTGACAAAAATGCCAGCAAACAGTGTGCTTTAAAGGGAGAAAAGGAAACTATTAGCAATGAACTTATAACTTCCAGTGGATCTGTCATGATAGAACTGAGTAGTACATTAACTAAACTATTCTGTCCACATCTTCACCAGCAGACCTCAGCAGAGTTACTGTCAGTGTCAACAACCAAACACAGGTGGTAAATATACCTGGTTTTTCCTTTCCAATGGGAAGGAAAAGGATACAATACACAGCACATGTTGAAGTGGAGGACGACATCTTCAGTTCTGGATGATCCATAAAAATTGCTTTTATCAGTAATGGGTAATGTGTATCCTCAGTCAGCTGATAGTTAATGTGATAAGTTAATTCTCCAGCCACTGTGTTTACCTCCAGTAAGGGAACGCAGGCATGCTCTGGGACTTCATCATGGAACTGCTTTAAAGCACCAAAATTACAGTATTTTTTACCTTCTGTATTAAAGTAACATTGGCAACTCCACTACTGCATAAAGATGGTTGGTTGGTTGGTTGGGTTTTTTTAACCTGAAAGTGCCCTGTAGCTGGATGTTTGAGGAACTGTCTGGTTTTGACACTTGGCTAGAGTGGCTTAGGACTGGTACTAGTAGTGATATTGTTAGTTAATTATTATGGTGGTCTCAATCTCAGTCTGACTTTTCTGTACAAAGGTTGTACTTGCAAATGTGTTGAAATATTTGATCTTGGTACATCTGTTCAGGAAAGCATGGAACAACAACAAAAAAAAATCCCTCTTTTTCCTGTAAAATTGTGAACTGCATCACGTAGATTACTCTTAAGTGGGGTATGAGCTTGTCCTCATGTCTGCAAGCTGGCCAGAGCATTGTTCTTTTTATGGTGTATGTAGTGTTTATAACCACTCCTGAGCTCTGATTCTATCGAGGAAGGGAAGGTTGTTTGGAAGCAACAGGTATTGACAAAGTATGTGGATGAGAACACTATTTAGCGCTAAGTGCAAACACTAGTACGTCTTCCAAGAAAGAAGCATAATTGCTTCACTTACCACTGGACCTCATTTGACATTCGCCTGTTAGATCTTTTTAGCTCATGCCTGAACACAATGTTCTTGGGTCTGTTTTAAACAACTTTACCAGATAATGGTGACATTTTTGGTTAGGAAACAAAAAAGGACCATATGACCACATGAGTAAATGAAAACACTTAGATTACGATTTTATAATCTTCAATCTGGGAAATGCTTGCCTAGCTCCAAGTGTTTTGGTTGTGCACTATGTTCCACAGGATTCTGGGCAAACTTACTGCCAGCTGTTACTGTTAAACCTGAAATTTGGAATGTAGGGATGGCCTTCCTGTGGTGGTTCCAATGCTGATGAGCTGTCAGGTGCTTTGGTTGCTGGTTGTGATGCATAAGGATGCCATGGGATCGAGACCCCCTGCCTATTCTGAGTATCTCCGTGGTACTTAGCTCTTTGAAACTATGCTATGGATCGTTGGTTACTCTCCTTTGGAAGGTGATTATTGTGTAACAAATGTCTTTAGATGCTTGTGTTTGTTATGGCTCCTAGTCACTGAAAGGATACTTAAGAATTTGACTCGGGTCAGGTGTCCCTAATGAGTCAAAATGCATGTCATTTTTCCCATGTTCCTAAGCTGCTCTACAGTATGATCTGATGCATCTCCTTGAAGGAGGCAATGTCCAGCAACTAAGAAATTGGTTTGTTTCAGGTATCCAGGTGTGTTAAGTAGCTATGACTTGGTCACAAATGGAACTTAGCTCTCTGTACAGATGTATGATTTTTCTGCTTGTTTCATTAGTTTCTCCATCAGCCAGAAGTAAGAACACATTTTCTCACAAATAGCGTATTACAGGCTCCCTTTATCTTTTCCTGTAATTAAACACCCAGGATGTTTGATGGACTTTTCTGATTTAGGAGACACAAAGAGCTTTGGCAGTACACCTGAAATTACCTGGATGGCATTGGGATTGACATATGACAAACCTGAATATTTAGAAAACTTCAGCTGGAAAAAATGATGAGTGACTATATGTCGAAATATAGTGCAGGAGCAAAATTCTGTCTGTGAGTGCAGTGAGAGTTGTTACCACAGAGAGTTTTAAATGCCATTTTGCAAATCTGAGTTGTCATTTAATCTACTGTAAACACTTAGCAGGCTTTAAGTTGCCTGTTCTAGAAATAATTTAGCCATGGCCAGAGAAGCAGGGTTGAAGTTTGGGTTTTTTTACACCGAAGGAAATACAGAAAGCATTTGTGCTTGAAAGGGCACATCAGCCTAATAAAGCAGAACCAAAGACTGAATCACTCATGGTATGAAGAATTGAGTTCTATAGGATGCAAATTGGCAGAATATCAGCAGTCTGTGATTTCATGTAAATTAAATGAAAATAGGGGTAAAGATGGGAGTACTGAAATAAATGCAAGAATCAACACCTACAGTAACAACCAAAAGTACTGTCTTGACTTTTATTTGCATAGGTAAAATCTACTATTTAAAAAAAGTTGATAATTGAAATTACTGGTATCATAGCTTCCTGAAGAAGCTGTCTTGTACTTGCCTTTGTACTAAATGGTAATATGCAGACAAATTCTTTTTTTAATGTCTATTTATTTTCAGTGTGTGTTTCTGTTGTAAGATCGTGGCCAGCATTTAGCAGTGTCAGAAGATGGACTTCTCAGGTGAGTGTGACTTCAGCTCAAGCCACCTGAGATATCTGTGTCTTCATTAAAGCCCCATGTGGTGCTCTTTCTTTCTCTATCTACAACCAGTTCACCAGTATTTATTTCCAAGCAGCAGTAAGCCTGTTTATCACGATCTTATGTTTATTCACTATGGAGAGAAAAAAAAATTAATGGGATAATTGTATCTACTCTTGCACCTGAGTACAAGCAATGCAGGGTAGACTAGGACTTGGTCTTTGATAATCCTTGTGAGTTCCTTCCAGCCCAAATTATTCTGTGATTCTCTTAATTATTGTGTGGTCAGTGTGGTGCAAGGCAGGTTAGGTCTCAGCTCCAAGGCAGTTAATTAACTGATTCTAGGCATCTGAGAGGGTTGCAGGGTGAAGTGCCTCCCTCTTTGTAGGCATTTTGCAGGTTACTCATGACCTGTGTCAAGAGAAGACTCTTCCAGAACCTTCCTCCTCCTTTCAAATTCCCACTGGGATGCCTGTAAATGCTCCATTACTCCTGGTGCTCTGTGATGCTGTTTTTGATCCATGCACAGGCGACATTTCTCAATTATGTTACAGTGACTGTGCATCAAGTTCTTTGTTTGGTTTGCTTTTTTAATGGTTAAATGTTTGAGATTTTTAAAAGAATGTTGAGGGGGTTGTGTGTGCCACTTACCAGGGTAGCATGATCTTCTCTGTTGATAGACCAGAGCCATATTTGCTAAATTAATCACCAAAATGCACGTTTCATGAAAAAAGTTGAAATCCAAGTACAGAGTTAGAGTCACTGACTGTATAGTAGCCAAATGTACTTGCCTAATTGGACTCAAGGCACCTTAGCTGCCCACTGAATCACTAGCTAAGCTGCTGTAGAATATGGCTGTGTCTGAACTGATTTTACCATCCTCCATATTCAGCCATGTTCACCATGGTTTGGTTTGAGCAGGGAAAAATCAATACTTTTTAAATGCTTTGGGAATTTTACCAGGAATTTATTTTGATAGCGCAGTTTAGATAACACTATTGATGGGAAGTCATTGTTAGCTTTTTCCGAATCCATGTGTTTCTAGGTTCTTCCTATTGCTCCTAGACACTACAGCAATTAAATTTACAAAAAAGATAAATTGAAGCCATGATTCAGTATGGGGCCCTGCTCTCTTCAGAACTTTTCTGTCAGGTTCTTATTTCCACTGTAGTCATATCTCTCAATCCCTTTTATCCAGTGTCTGAAAGGTGTCATTAAATGTTAACTGGGCCTATTTAGAGATGTTTATTTGGACTTTTCTTTATTGGTTTACCTTCAGATTTCACTGCTAGCAGTCTTGACTGGTAGTTAATGTATTTTGTTGCCTGAAAGCTTTTTGGCAGTGATGTTTGTTACCTTGTTGGCATAATCTTATGCGAGGTGTTAGAAGCAGAAGGCATTTGCCAAGCTGTTGCACGGCAAGCATGTCGGTGAAGAAATGCTACCTACAGCTCTGACCTTTCACTTTTGGTGACCTACAATGCCTGTGTCTAATAATTCTGCCTGTTTAATATATTTTCAAATACAGCAAAAGGGAATGAAGTCCCATTGTGAATCTTTATGTGTTAGTATCAGTGAGATTGTAGCACAGATCTGAGGAAAAGGAAATCAGTTTAATTCACTATTCCTCATACTTGTTCATCTACTCTTTACCACAGTGCACATATATATTGTTTAGAACCTACCCAATCTGTGTTGTTTTTTGATTAGGGTTTTCCTTGAGTGGAAAACATTTTTAGATTTCATTGTATTTTCTTTAGTGGATCAGTGAGAAGTTGGGTGCATGATGACTGTACCCTAAGTTCCCAAGAAAGCCTGTGAAACAGTTTATGCACAGGACTGCTTGACTTTCATAATGCTTCTGGGAGAGCAGGTCAGATTGGGTTTAAACAGGATTAAGCTAAAGTAGATTTTCCTTAGTTGTATTTTAAGTAGCATGGGATTTATGAGGGGAAAGTAGATTTATGACCCTGGAAAAATCTTGATCCCTTTCAGTCTGGTTTCAGTCCCCAGAGTGAGACTGAGCTGGTTCCTTTGATTGCTGGATTCATATGATGGATAATACCTATACTGATTTGTGTATTTCCATTAGAATTTTTGACTGGTCTTGTATGACCAAAGACTAGGATGTTTTGTTGCCAATTCAGTCACCATAGGAGCTCGTGGGAAATTCATGGAGTACTGGGTTAATGTGAGGGTGATGCACAGGTGGGCAGGAGAGGTAAAACACACAGATTTGCACACACTGCTGAGGAATTGTGGATTCATTCTCCATGCTGAAACAATTTGGCTAGTATCTTCAAGCATAGCAGTGCTGCAAAGATTAGCGTTTGCCATTGTGACTTCAATGTTTGCTAGCTGAGTGTGAGCCAGTCACCTGCAGGCTGTGGAAATAGCTTTACATTCTACTTTTGCTGAAACTGGTTAGTAATTACATATCCAGATCTGTCAATAAATAAAAGTCTGACAGAGTTGTAGTTCACTGGCTCCCCGGTAACATTTTCTAAGGTAGAGTTTGGAAATTGTACTATGTTAGGAAATGTTTGAGATTGAAGTTAATTAATTTACTCCTTATTTCACCTGAACAGGGGTGGTTGTGTTTGTCATCTGCTGAGGCTTACTCACAGCACGGAGTAATTTCTCAGTGTTGGCCAGCCTTCACTAAATAGAGGCATGTAACATTCACCCTGCAAATAGCTGCTGATAGCCGAAGGTTATATCAGTGAATAGTAACATCAGGACTTTTACTGACTCTTGCTTCTTGGTTTCCCAGAGCCCCCCGTGCTGGTGGGTAAGGGTTGTGGTCCCCAGTGCACAAAGCACAGAAGAGGTCAGTGAGGACAGTCCTGCAGTTCTAGCTCCAGCTGTGCCATATTACCAGACTACTGCCACCCCCTGCTTGACTGTCTTACAGCACCAGTTTTACCCTAATCTGTGCAATTGATTCCTGATTTGGTTTTGGTCAAGTGATCCAACTTGAAAAGCCACGTTTTAAAGAGCAATATCACTGATCTCAGAGAGGGTGGGTGACTTGCACTGCCAGAAGCAGAGGTACAACATCTAGGAATGCCCCAAGTGCCAACTAACACCATCTTTCAACTAGAGGAATCTGAGTTCTAAAGTGCCCCTGGCTGGGTAAAGCAGCAGTGGCAACTTCTGGACCCAGCTCTTCTTGCTTCTTCAAGTGTCGCTGTGTCATTCCTGCTTTCCCCAAGTTCCAGAGTGGCATCAGGGCAGGCCAGGGGAGGAGCAGCAGCCCCTTGGCTGGGGCCTGAACAGGCACTACTCGAGATGTAGCTCCCTCATATTATGTTGGTGGGCAAAACCAGATGAAGCTTAGAGTTGCCATTTCCATATTTACCTTACAGCAAATACTGCCCCAAAAGATCTGTGAACTTCAGTATGCTTCTCTGGAGGCTGAAACCCACCCAGCACCACACTTGGTCCTCATCAGGCTATTAAAATTCTTTATCACTGGCATTTCAGCTCAGGAAACAATTGTGTCACAACAATGCCAAACAAGAAAAGCACCAATAGGCAAGCACACCCATACCCTTCTGCTGCCTTACTCTTACTCTGTAATTTAACTCCTGCACAAGCTTGGACTGGCCTTTTCTCTTTCATTTCATCCCCACTCGTGATAGCACTTAAACAGTCTGAAGTAAACATGTCTGCTTTTCTTAAAGCAGTTTGCATAATTTGGAAAGCTGGTCCCTATGTTATTGTGTATCTGTGTTGTTTTTTAACTGTGGTGAATGGTTATGCTGAGAACATATCTGCAGATTTTATTAGTACTGAAGAAAGTAAATTAATGTATGCACAGCCTTCAGTATAAGTAGTATGCTGGTTTGGGCTACAAATTGAGAACTGTTTTCAGAAAAGCTAAAAGCAAGAATGCCACTATGGACTAAGTAGTCAGGGTTGCTCCCACTTCTTTTTGTACTAAATATGCTTCTTCTTAGACAATGTTTTACTTACATCAGTTAAGTTGCTAACTTATGTTTGGGTTATTTCTAACTAAACACAATTTAGTTAGGTGGAGTTAGTTAGTTAGGACAAAGAATACTGTTTGAAATCTCTGTTTTTGCAAACCTGGTCATTGTGTTTTTAAAAAGTCTGTTGTTCAGACACACCTGTTTGCTGCCCAGCTGTGTTCTAGGTGAGAGCTGCATCTGAAAATCCCTGCCCCTCACTCTCCCACCTCAGTCATCTGCAAGCTGTGTGCAGAGAAGCAAAGCCTTCTGTTTAGAGGTCAGATATATGCTTTTGTGTTTCAAAACCTTTTGTGTGTGCTGTGTTTCCAGCCATGAACACACTTGATAGCTTTTTTCTTTCCTATTTCAAGGAAAGAACCTTTCTCAGCCCACAAATACAGAAACACAACCAGTTCAGGAGTTTGATTCAGCTTAACATAACCAGTGGCTAGCCACAGTCTTCACCATGCCTCAGTTTCCCTCTGGGACATCTGAAAGTGATTGACAAAAATTAGCTGTAGAGAAAGGGTGTCCAGGACAGCCCATCAGGGTCTCCCTGCTGCAGGTTGAGCCCTGACACTGCCATCCCCACGTGAGAAGGAGTCCCAGCTGTCACACTCTCAAGAGCCAGCTCAGGCTGCCTATGTCCCTGCAGCAGTCCCAGGCTGGCTGGCAGGGCTGTGGGGGTCCCAACTGCACCTGCTACAGTGCCAACCCCAGCCCACACCCTCTCAGCAAGGCATCCTAACACACCACAAACCTCTGTCTTCAGTTAGTTTAGTGCTAACTCCACAGCTAAATAACAGCCTTTATTTTTTCCTCCTGCCTTGGTACTTACAAGGAATATAAGGAAAGTGCTTTTAGAAAAATGCTGAAGTAAAATAAACTAACCAGTGCCTTAAGGCTCCCCTTTCCCAAAATTAAAAAATAAGGGTAAAGCAACCCCATTTTTTCAATTAAAGAAGTTGTCAGTCACACTGGCTAGTCCCAGAACAAAGTTTCAGGAACAAGTAAATACTTTAGGCAGGTGTGTTTGTTTTACCTGTGCTGATAGTGCCAAGCTGTGGCACAATCAGATCACTTTGACCATATACTGCTAAGCCCCAGAGCTCAGAAGGACTTTAAATAGGCCAGAAGAACACGGCATGGTGCCCTGGGGCTGTCTGTGCCACACCACCACTGTGATGATGGATCTGGAGTTTCAGCAGTATGTCAATGCAGTCAGCTGCCAGGCCCTGCTAAGGGCACCGTGGAGGGGGTATTTATGCCCAACATATTGTCTCCGCTGGTCCCCAGGATGCTGGGACAAGGGGCTATCCGAGAAAATGCTCACCAAACAGTGCTAAGCCTGAAAGAGGGGAGGACAGCGCCTCCTCCATCACCACTGCTTTAGCATGAGCAGTCCATAGCCCCACATTCATTGCAAATCCCAGGGAAGATTGAGTTTCAACAAGACATACTGACTTCCCTTTACCTATGCTCAGAGGCAAGGCACAACTGTGCCACAAAAGCTTGCACAAACCCTGCAAGCAGCCATGTGGATCATCCAGTGAGGGTGTTTTGTGCTCCGAGTCCCTTTTTTGATTTTCAAGCACTTTTCCTTTAAAAACAAGGAAGATTTAATACCTGCAGTATGATTGTTCTTTATAGGGCCTCCATGTGAATTTTGCCCATATCTGATCTGACTTGTGAGAAAAGGGGGAGTACTTTTTTCCTGTTTTATGATTTTCTAAAGATTTGCAACAAGAAATTTTATGTCAAGTTTAGGTGAAGGTCACGCCAATGGCTGTAATAGGAGATAAGAGTGTTTGTTCTATTCTTATGACAATATGATAAAATATTAAAATAGGACTCTCAAAGTCCAGTATACAATATTGAGGCTCTGGTTGCTTCAATATGCTCATACTCTGCATGGTGAATAGACCAAGTAAAATGCAGAGAGGAGTGTGGGATCTATTTATGTCAGTGAGAGACACCACACAGTTCATTCTCCTACTTAATTTTGTCTAATTATTAGTATGGATTTTTGTAGGCAGTGGAATAATCTGCTTATCAAATACCACTTTGAAATACATTAGTTCTGCCTTGTTCTGAAGTTAAACATGTAGCGATTTAGTCAGCTCAGTGAGTCACAATTCCAGTAAATGCAAAAGACAACTCAGTGCGTTTAGCACTAATATCACAATTAACACTTCGGAAGCCTGCCTAAGTAACAGAACCACCCAAAACAATTATATAGACATTTTTTAGTAACAAGGGTGCAGTGTTTACTGAATAGGCAAAAATCCTCTTTATAAGAATCTTTACATGCTTTTGAGACTGGAAGTGGTTGGTTAAACTATGCCTGTAGAAAGGTTTAACTCTTCCAAAGCAGCATAAACATTACAGACGGGAACAATATTGTGCAGTCTTTCAATGTCTATCAGAGCAAGTTGCTTAGACCTTTGCAAGTGGTCAGCTTTGGCTTCCTTTGCTCCAGAGACAGGCACAGCTGGGAGGTGAAACCTTGAGGCCAGGGGAGGTGCTCATCGTTACACCCCTTATCTTGGCAGAGAGGCCACAGTGCCCAGCTGGTCTCTCCTAGACTCTGCCAAAGATATAAAAAGCAGTGGGGCCATGCTGTTGTTCTTGCCTTCTAGAGTTAAAGGACGAGTGTTTTTGAAAGGCTGTTGTGGTTATCATGAAGTAATTCTTGGTAGTGTCTAATACCTTGGTTTTGTGACCTTATTCTAAGAGAAGACCAGCTGAAAATTTCATGAAAATTTTTTGAATCTATGAGGATGTTAAGGTTACATGATAATCCTGAGTTTAGGAAACAGCTTACAAATTCTTATCCTTGTTATTAGTAATATCATGTTGTTCATCCATTGTGGTCACACACAGCCTGAGAAACCTGCAGCTCTTCTCAGGCCCAGCCTGGGAAATTATGGAGGGCTCAGGAGAAGAAATCATTTCTCACGCTATTCTGGGAGAACAGAATATGTCAGGAATGAAAACAAAGATATGCACCTGTGGTTTGTGTTCAGCTCTATGTGAGCTACGTGATGTTTCTCTTTCAGAGAATTGTTTTCTTTTACCAATCAGTTCCTTGTTTGTCTTTACTTAACCAATATAGTTTCACCTATCGATATTTCCCATAAAAGTGTTCAGCTCTGCTGAAAATAAACTCTCTTCCTTGATGCACAAGCCTAAATTATTGGAGTCAATTATGTAGCTGTGAACTCGGCAGCAACAATCCATCCATCCCACATTTGTCACCACAGTATCTGAATTTTATCCGAGTGCTCATGTGAATAACAGAAGTGAATATGAATCATGATCCAAAGGGATATTTTGCACTTTGTGCATCCAGTTGCAGTCAAGCTTTAAATGCGCTGAGGTCAGACCTCAAGTATGCCTGTAGTTTGATGCAAATTTTTGAACTTGTCCCAGAATGTAAAGTTCTGGTAGTGTTTACAAAATGCACATCAGCAGGAGCACACAAAACATCTCCAAAAGGAGATGGCACAGCCAGGGCAACACTGCTGCCACCTATACTGCCTGCTCCTCTCATGTCCTTACTAGAAGTGTACCCTTCTCTTCCTTCCCTCCCCTCCTTCTATGCCCTGTCATAGAGTTTCTGCTGTCTTCTTCATTGTGTCTCTCATTCCACACAGCACATTTGTACAGGAAGGAGGAAGAGGTGGAAACTTGATACTGTAAATCAGTCTTGGATCAAACGAAGGATGTTAGCAGCACAATATTTCTTTCAAAGTCTGCTGAACCTTGAATCTGACGCTATCTTCCAGCAATTCCCAGCTCAGCCTATGTCTATGTCTGTCATGTCCATCAGCCTTAGCACGGCCAAACAAGATTTTTTTAATGACTTCAGGCAAATGCTAGCCTGTTTGGCCCCTGCAAGATGTGCAAAACGTTCTGCTGCTTCCAGATCTATGAAATGGTCTGTTTTGTTGGGGGGATAGGCAGTACTGGCAGCTCCTCCTTGTTTTCCAAGAAACCAGTCCAGTCTACTTCACATGTAATTTACTGTCCAGCCCTATTCTTTCTGTGTCAGACCAAATTACAAAATAAATACATTAACACACCCATTTGATAAATTGAACCAAAAATATAAGAAGCAGGAAATGTTCTTAGTCTTCCTTGAAATAATTTTTAAGGACAGTGGTGCTAGTCAAAAATGTGATTCTATACAACTCACTAGAGCTTGCAGTCTGGGAGGCAGGGATGTGTTCAGGCAGCCAGCAAAACACATGGAAGAAAGGATTGTGCCACCCAATAAAAAATGAACAGGTGCGATTCACAGCTGCTGAACTTTGCAAAGAGCAAAAGATATGAATGTATCAGAAAGGAGCTAGAGAAAATAAAGCGCTAAAACAAACTTCTCTAATGCAGTGTTGACTTAAATGTCTATGATTTGCTGGCTGAAAACAAGGGGATCTGCAAGGGAAGACTTGTTCTGTGTCCTGCTTTGCTCCTGTACATCCTTATTATTCATCAACCTTACTACAAACATGACAGTTTTGCTAGATAGACCTTTGGTCTGACCCAGCTCAGTGCCTTTCACATCCTTGCCTAAGGAATGGTGCAGCTATTCCTGCAGAGGACATGCAGTGAGAAGAGGGTGGTGTGCCATAGAGATGTACCTGCTGTCCATGTGAAGAATATAATACTGTTAACAACTCTGGCATTCTTGTGCCCACTCCCTTTGCTGTATTTTTTTCCCAAATCAATTATTTTTAATACATCAGAAAGTTATGGGGCTTTTTGGTCTGAAGATAGAAAGGCCAGGGGTCATCTGTGGGATGACTGAAAACTTCTGTGAGTCCACAGAATGGGTATTATGTAGGAGAAAGAGTTGCTCAAGCTAGCAACTTTTTTTCTTTTTTTCTTTTTTTTTAATTTTTTTAAATTTTTTTTGCAGTGGACAGAATTCTACTTTCTTGGGTGGCTATAAGAACTCTAGAAGAGATAAGTGAAGCAGGAGAGGCAGTGGGATAGCACTGTTTGCAAGAGATTGTTTANGCATCCTTACCTTTTTTCTGTCTCCTAGTAAATAAGTCTAAATCAGTTCTTGTCTGATTTTACTTTGCCCGTTCCATCCTGTAGTACATAATGCAGAGAATCTTGCCATTGAACTTTGCTAAGCTGTGCTTCTGGAAATTTATATTAAAATTGCTTTTTTAATACCTTTGAAAATGACTCCTCAAGTAATCTAAACCACTCATTTGTGACAACTGTGTACTTCTTTTTTCATCACCATAGAAGTACATCTACTTCCTTCTCACTCAACAGCAAACCTCTTTCTGGAAAAGGGTTACCAGACACTTTTAATTAAATCAAATCATATTTTGCAAGAAAGACCTAGGAAAAAATGGAGAGGGTTAGCTGTAAGCACAAGCACACTTGTGTCCACAGCTTCCTGTCCTGGAAGGAGCTGTTGTGAAGTCTGGCACAGATCCTGCAGCCACATATGATGTGCTGTCACACACTCATGCATGACAGGTACAAGGTAAGGCACTCTGAGGTGGCACCATGGCCCACCTTCATTTCATGTTTGCACAGGCTGTAGCCCTCAGCATTGCAGCCTGTGTAGCATCTGCACTTTGGACAACAACCGTCAGGTAACACCAAAGGTCCTGGAGGGTCTACATTGCTGGGGGGTTTTGTTATTGTTGCGGTGATTTTAGAAATGCAATTTTCATCAGCTGAACAACAAGGTGGTTTTTTTGGGAAGGTCATGTCCTCTTCTCCAGTGCAGATTTCAATACTATAAGAAGTCTGGAGGAATTTTTTAATGGAAGGTTTATACGGCATTAGAAGCAGAAGTATTAAATGGTAGTAGATTTTTTAAGGCAACAACTGCAAATTGCGTGCAACCAGTTGCTTCTCTAGGCGATGGGCTGTGCTTCAGAGGTGTGAAGGGCTCAAAAAAAGTGATGAAACACAATGCTTTGAAGGATCAGACTCAGAGGGTTTTGGTTTATCAAGGAATTAGAATGACTGTAGACATCCTGCCAGCCAGCCTTGAAGAGTTATGCTTCAGGAGAAGAGGGAAAAGTCCTGTGCAGGGATAGGAAAGAGCATCACAGGCATGTACAACCTCCACCCACCTCCCTGGGCTGTTTCCACTAGTATGAAATGTCTCTGTAAGATAAATCCTAGGAAATAGTATAGGAAAAAGCTGAACACATTTTTTCCCCTCCTGCTGTTTTCATTATTCCTTTTTCTCTTTCTTACCTTTTTCTCTCTTATTTTCATATATTTTCTTTCCCCTTTAATTCCTCACAAAGGAGATTTTATAAAGGAGGGGGAATATGCCAAGCCCTGTTCCTTTTAAAGAGAGGAAAAACTGAAGTGCAGGTGTCTATGAAGGTAGCTCATAACACCACCTCGTGCTCACCTTATGCTCACCTGGTCTCAGTTCCACATCAGCACCTACAGCCAGAAGTGGCAGCTGCTACAGGACAGCAGCAGCTCCCAAAACAGGCAAGAGTGCAGCTAAGAGCTATCTGTGCACACAAACTGCATTGAGATGGCTTTTGTATCAGAAGAAGTGCAAATGCAGCAATTTGAATTTAATTTGACAGTTCGTGATGTCACTAAGATAAGGATGCCCTGGTGATGGGATCTCCCTGCTCGCCAGCAGGCCTCTAGAGAGTTTGGGCTGCTTTTGTAGGCTGGCTGAGCAATGGGATGTCCAAGCAATCTCCCAAACTGCTAGCAAGGGGCTCATGACAGCACTACACTTAGAGAACAAGACCCATTATAAGTTGAGATGCTGGGTGTTTAACACACGGACAGTGTTGTGTTGCTCTGACATACTGTGCCTGAAACAACTCTAATCCTGGTCACTCAAAGCCACTCTGTGTGTGTTTCATTGAGACTTTCAGCCCCAAGCATGGGCATGTGATGAAGACACATCAGCAGAGCAGAGCAGAGGATTGCAACTCTTCAAGTCTTTATAGGTTTACACTTATAAAATCTGTGAACCTCTCTTTCTGTAACAGCATCTGCTGCACACAGTTCAAACTCTTCCCTTCTTCCTGTTATGCCTCAAAGCTTTAAGTGAAGTTTGTATCACAATGCTGGACATGCCCAGATGCAGCCCCCCCAGCTGGGGTAGTCAGGATTGCTCAGCACTGGCTGTCGCGTCCCGCAAGGCACTGCTGATTTCACGTGGCACATCTGTTTGCTGTTTCACAAGTCATAAAAATACAACAATGGGGATTCCTTTTCAAAAATAAAAGGCCAGGGAGTATCTTTTAGAGCACATAGATGTGCTCTAATGCTCCATTAATGCTGCCTTTAGCTAGCTGTAATTGATATTCTGTATGAATTATCAGAGAAGTTGTTTCTGACAGCTGTGAACTTTATCACCAGTGTGCTGGGAGGTCAGATTGGTTCAAGCAGGGTGAGATGATGGAAATGTACCTACTGCTTAATACTTCCAGTTTCTAAGAAGAAAAATACTTCTTTATTTTGAGATGCTACAACTAAGACCAATTATGAAAGAGGCATTGCTTGTATTTCAGGTTGATTCCATGGCCTTTATGCCATATTTTTAAGGTAATTCTTAAAGGTCGTATTTAATTAAAAATAATGCAAGAATGCAGTCGTGCTTTGAAAGGAACACAGCTGATTACAGAGTACAAGCATAGGGCATACAACAGGAATTTTGCATTTTAAATATGCTCTTAAGTCACGAGCTGCGAACCCATTAAACTGAAATGTAATTGATCCAGTATCTGACCTCAAACCAAGAAAAATTTTTGTTCTCTGCTTTACAATCATGGGAGAAGACTGATAAATTTACATTGATAAACTGTTCAGGATTATTCAGTGACTTTTTAGGAGGAGTGCAAACTCTGTTTTCACTTGTAAAACTGTGCCTGCATCAACTCATTGTAGTGAAAAAAGGTAATTATATACTGAGATTTACTGAGAGTGTACCAAAGGCTCTCAGATTTTCAAATTTATTTGGAGACACTCTACACCACAAGAACTCTGTTCGCATCTGGGGCTCATACTGCTTTAAAAAGGTAAATCTCAACAGAGTACTCCAGTGAAATACTGCAAAAGCATTTCTTGATGGTGTGTTTCAAAAGTAAAGTGTCAAGAGTTCCCATGTGGAAAGCCTGAATGAGCCCTCCTATTAAGAACAGTAGTCTATAAAGAAGTTTTCTTTCACTTTCTTTTTTCTGCTGGTTGATGAAAATACAGAACAGTTTTATCTCTTGTGCAAAAATTTTGAGCAATTGGTAACAGCTTGCACATAATTCTCAACATTTCAGTATACAATTCTTCAGTGTGTAATTAGTGGTCCTCTTATGGCAGTTTTTGTTTTTAGAAAATCCACCTCTGATCAGTTTCAGAGCTGCTTAGACTGGGGACATTTTTGTACCTGAGCTTTAAAAATAAGAAAGTGAAGAAATACACATCAAAGGAGATGTCACTCTTTTGGTAAGTGGAAGAAGCAAGCACCTCAGGACAGCATAGTTCAAAACAAAAAAAAACAAAAAAACAAAACAAAAAAAAAAAACCCAAACAAAAAAAAAAGTGGTTACTGAAACACTGGCTTTGATTTTTGAAGCCAACAAATCTGGAAACAAAGATGCATCAAAACCTGTAAGAGCTTTGAACCTGAAAAAAGACCCCCTAAAATAATGCTGTGCATACTAAGAGTTTATGGGGGGTTGCCCAGGTTCCCCATAGAACCAGGTATGTTGCTGTGTATTTTGGCCTTCATTGTTTATTAGTCAGCTTGTCAGCTTTCTCTCTCTTCTCAGAAGTCAAATACAGAAGGAGATGAGGGTTGGTGTAAACACAAGGCCTCTTTATTTTGTTTCAACAGTACATGACTTCCTATTTAGCATGACCAAAACCAAGCAGAACAGTGGAAATCGCATATACCATTTCTCCTAATACATTGTTCTTCCTTGAAATTGCACAAGTACAAAAGGAAGGAAAAATTCAACAACATTAACTCCAGTTAGGCATTTTCACATGAAACACAGCTTATGCGCAACAGGTGACAAGCAGACAAATCAGCATCGGAAAAACTTACTCCAGCAAGATGTGAACTCTCCTTCGGGGAAAGAAAATTTGTCTTGAAGCAAGGGATGCAAACATCCTCAGATAAGTAGCATAAGATTTATCAGTAAATGTTGTTGGAGGAGTACACAACCCAGCTCCAAAACCACAAGGCCATACAGAATGCAGTTTACCTCACTAAAATTGTCACTAAAACTGGCCCCTTTTCCCTCAGGCTTATCTCCAGGGAGTTTTTGTGTCTAAGTATGCCTAGGAGTCCTTGGCTAAGGAAAGCCACTGATGGCTTCAATGTGGATCACAGTAAAATATCTTTATGTTTGTCAGCTGCTCACAGTTTATGTCCTAGCCTTGACTGAGTTTAATTGTTATGACTTGACTCAAGTCATTGAGCCAAATTATTGAGTCTAAGAGCTGTGCAAACATAACATCTACCTGGTGGGACAAATACTTTGTGCTGAAGCATTAGGCAGGCTGGCATAAGATTACCTTTTATCCTTATCCTTATCCTTTTCCCGGCTCCACTCCTTCAGCAGAGTTATTTTCAAACTAAGACTAAGTCTATGAGAAACCACAAACCAATGCCAGAATTAAAGCTAATACACACTTCAGAGTCATGACAGAATAAAGAAGTGAGGGTCTAGGCATGACTAATGTATTCACTTCTCCAGAAGTCACTGCCTCTGCAAGAAGCCACAAGGGAACTTTTGGCTGGAGCACACTGATTCAGGGCATGTTCTAAGAAAGCATTTCCCCTGAAGTTTCTGGGAAACTGCCTCCCAAAATCATTGCTCAGCCTTTCCACATAAACTAAGAGTTCTGTTAGCTTTAAACAACAAGAATGTCGTTAATGTTGCTGATTCCTTTTGGCTTCCCAAGAATGGTATCTGTTAATTTTGTTGTTACTCTTTTTCATACCTTGTGGATGTCATTTGCTGGTTTCTCTGTTGAGAGAAGCATGAGTAGTTGCACATATAGCTTACGTGCACATAAACACAAGGGCTTAAAAACCCCACAGCTTTAAGCCAAAGTCCTTGTATCTAGAAGTTCAGTACCAGATATACAATCGTGTAATTTAAAATGTGCTGTGGTCTCAGCAATGAACTTAATTTCTAAACAATATGATATTTAAAACAATTTGTATTCAGTGACTTCAGTCACACCAGACTCTTTGTCCTGTGCTGGACTTAATTGTCACTGTATTGCCAGGCACACGACAGGGAATGATGTCTGGGGCATGCAAAACCAGAAATTCTTCACTGGGACCAGACTAATTCAGCCTCTCTTCTGGCCAGTGCTAAATGTTTTACAGGACAGGTGTAGGTAAAACATAATATGCCCTTACATTATGTTTCTTCTGGAGCCGTTACAGGTAATTTTGATTTAAATCTTGGAGCAGAGGTCTAGAAGTTGTGAAGAGTTATGTAATTATGCCATGAGCAAGTATTTGGGCTTTGGAAACCTGGTCAGGTTTTGGACCTCAATAGCTTTTAGAAGGAATGACATCCATGTTCTAATAGAACATTACCTGAGAACATTTTTTTTTTCCTGAGCATTTCACACCTAAAATTTCACTGACATGTCATGTTTTAATGAGTTCCTCCAATCTATCTCTTTTCTACTTGGCAATATTTTGTATTCTGCTACCAGTCTTTTCAAATGTCTTCTGCAATTCATTTTTACCCTGTCCTTGGGGAGGGTGCCACATAGGGCCAGGAGCTGGCCACAATGATCCTTGAGGATCCTTTCAAACTCAGCTTATTCTGTAACTCTACACTATAATTTTACAGTTGACTCCTAACACATACTGGGCTGCAAATAAAGCAGCATGGTTTATTCATGAAAATCCAGAACTTTAAAAGATGTCCACCTTCTCATCTGTTACAGATTGTTCCTGGAAATGCTTAAAATAATATTTTAAAACAGCTTGTCTGAGTAATGATATTAATATATTTTCCTTTTAAAACTGGGATATTCTTTGAAGGAACTTGGGCTTTTTGTTTTTCAAGACTTAAGTATTATTTTTAATGAATAATCAAGAATAAGTATGTTCTCTTTTGCTCAATAAAACTGTAGATATTCAACAATAATATCTTTTGCTAACTTGCGTTGCAATTATATTTGAAAATATTCTATTTATCTGTACTTCTTTTTACATTCAATCTTACTATTCAAGTTCATAAAACCATTATAATTTTTTCCATTCATGAGTGTATAATCAGGCACAGACTTTTAGACAGGTAATTTTAAAGTTCGCTTTTCTAATAGAAAGCTGACTTACTGAAAATTTCAGTACTGTGAAAAAATACACATTTTTTCCCCTACAAAACCTTGGGATTGCACAAAAATACAGCATAAATAGAAACATTAGGCCAAGGCAACATTTTAAAGTGCAGAACTCCACTTTCCACACATGAATAATTCAAATAACGCTGCATAATGCATAGGCAATTCTTACTAGTATTTCAAAACCTAAAGTGACACAATGAGATCAACATATAACAGTAATTCAAATACATTCTATTTACAATAAATAAATGTTTATCTGACCATAGAACACAGTAAGCATATTGTCCCAACAAGCAAGCTCTGCACAAACACCCTTGTTTTTTCCTTTGTCTGAATGGTGTGCTACCATTGAACATAAAGACATATTAAGAAAGAAAGATCTCATCCACCAACTGGTAAAAGAACTTGCTGGGAGAGACATCTGGAATCTGTTGCATCTAAATTTTTCCAGAGGTTCTATCTTTAAGAAGTAAATTTATACTACCATCATAGGTGTGAATTTATACAGACTGAAAATTATTCCTTTCTTTTCTTCCACATACTCATATTCCCTTGGTGTTCAGTTGTTTCATTTTAAGGTTTGGGGGTTTTTTGGGTTGGTTTTTTTTTGGGAGGGAATGCTTGGGGAAAAGAGAGGAAGGTGGAAGAAGGTTCTTCAATTTGTATTCAGCTACTAAGTTCTATGACAGGATATGGACAGAGGGGGAATAGTTCAAGTTCTTGCCTCCATTAGATTTTGGTTAATATTGCTGTTCTGAATTCCCAATCATTCTCCATTATTGAACCTTGGTTCAGTTTGCAGGGTGGTTTTGGTATACAAGAATTAAGCTTATTTTGGAGGAAACAACACAAACTCAGCTGCCTTCCAAATATAATCCAGACTCTATAAGAGACATTAAGAACTGAACACATTACTTGGCCTGCTTCAAAGTGCATATGCAGTAGGGGAATCCATCCAAGGAAGCAGAATATTTGTAGTCTTGAGCTGTATATAGTGTAGTCTATATGTATATAGATGTGTAAATCTCAGCACTAACTGCTTTTATCCACTGATTCTTCCCCACCAAAACTAACATCTTGGCAATCTACACACAGCCACAGAGGCTCAAGGACCAAAACTTCACAGTGGGATCCTTAGTAAATAATTTTCCCTAAATTACTTCCAGGAATTCTACTACATTTTTTTGTACAACCTAAAACCTTAAGATTTTTGTGCATAAGCCGTCTTCCAGTGAACAAGCTTCTGGGACTGCCTCACATGATCCCATTTAAATTTTCTGGCAGAACATTTTTTCTCCATCCAGTTCTACTTAAATGTTGCTGTCTAAAGACCCTCAGTTAATTTGTTGTATGAGTTTCTCCACTGGCCTCAAACATCAAATTCAGACTTCTTTCCTTTACCCCTAAACACCTCATTTAATGTAATGCTATCCATCTTGGGCCTCGCTCCTCCTGGTCTTGGGCATGGCAGAGTGCTGCAGGCAGCCAATGCACCACCTGCAGGCAGAGTTCCTCCTCCAGCTGAGATACTTAAAAAGATGACTTTCCGTTGCTGCATCTGAGTAATATCTAGTAAATTACTAGACATTAGAAAACTATAATCAAAAGATGGGTACCTACCTTGTCTCCGAATTTAATAAGAGTCAAACTGCTCATGACCCAGTAAAAATTGAGATACAAAGCTCACTGGCAGCAGTTATCCGAGAGCCCCTTTGTAACTGGGCCAGCAGTGTAGTCCTGAACTTGTTAAAAGTTTTAGTGTATTCTCAGATTGCAAATAAGCAACCTGCCAACCTCAAAGGTATTTTAAGAAGAAATTCTGAGTCCCTTTCTTAAAAACACCACAAAATAATAGGAAAACAGAAAAGTCAGAGACAGTTAAGACTACCAGTAAAATATAAGCATTGATTTAATTCATAGCTCTGGAGGCAAAGAAGTAGGGCACTAGCATACATTGTACACAAGGCTGTGTGATCTTTCTCCACCACAGGAAAGCCAAAGCTGAAAACCATGTAATTCCCTAAAAATAGTTTCAAACAGTAACTGGGAGGATTAAAACATGTGTCTCACAGTTCTTTGGCTTTGAAATGTGAAATTTGGTCAATTAAATTCATGTCAAAATTCATGAGAAAAAAATGTCCCTGAATCAGGAAACCAAGTTAAAGAGCTGAAGGCTGCTATTAGTTGAACAAGTGTGCTACTGTGTAGGTGATTGGGACACATGAAAAACATAATGGTTGAGAAAACACCCTGATGGAATATGTAAATCTTAATCTTTAGATCTTGACTCCTAAAGCCTCAGAAGCCTTTGACCACAATGGGTAGGAAGGTTGTACCTTGGCAAGCAGTGGCACAGTGCAGCGACCTGGAAGATACCTGAGCGAACTCTCAGTGAGTGGCTGCATCCAGGTGATGTCTGCAAGACACCTACTGGTTATTCCCTGCTGTTTGGTATGGCCCCTCAGCTTTGGCAAAAAAACCTCACTGAACAGACTGTACTTTAGCTTTAAGTGCCCAAAGTAGCTGTTACACTTCCCCTTGATGCTATGCTGTCTCATGTAGGCATAATCATAACAATATATAAGCTCTGAAAATGCTTTTAAAATCAGAACATTATGAGTGACATTGGGCCAAGCACTCTCTCTGAAATAGACATGAAGTGAAACTTTGGTGCAGTGACCTCCCTTGTTTTGTGAACAGAGGTAAGTTCTATATCCCCAGGCAGTGAGATAAAAGTGCGAAACAAGGCTTAGTGTAAGCAAAGATGTTTGAAGCTGGCCTTAAAACCACATTCAGCGCATGTTTGCAGTGTCTACATACAATATTGATCTGTAATAACTCTGAAATTAAAGCTTACATCGTTTGTGTTGCAAAAAATAATAGAGAAACAAGAAGAAATCCCCTCATCAAACAAATCTCAAAACCAACAAACAACAACAACAACAAACACAAAACCCAAATACAAACAAAAACAAAAAACAGCTCTGAAAAAAGCAGGAAAATATGCCTTTTTAGGAAAGGCATATTTCCAAAACAAAAGGGGCATATTTTTTATCTGGAGTCCTGGAATTGTACAGGGCTGGAATTATGGCTGCCACATTGAAAAACTCAAAGAGCACAGTAAAACTGAGCTGCTTTTTTTCAGTGTTGATTTTCATGTCAGGTCAAAGGTGATAATTGCCAGAAAGAAACCATTTCTCTTGGAAATTTTTTAAATATGCTCACTTCCCTTACAGTAAGAAGGGACATCATATCATCCTGTCTGAACAGTCAGGAACAAATGAGTTTGGGAAGATTCTGCAGGATGCTGAACTAGATGAAACACTCCCTCTAGTCCAGAAAACCTTAATTTGTTTGTCATTATGTAGCCAGAAGAGATATCTTAGTGCCTGCTTCTAATTTAACAGAAGTTTCATTCAGCCATCACTCAAGTCAAGGTAATTAAATGGAGTGTCTAACTACAAATGACAATTCTAAACTCTTTGATAAGGACTCTTATGTATTTATAAACACACACTTCTTATTTAACTTCTCTTAAAAATAATGTTTTAAATTAAAATTCTTTTTAAAAAAAGCTCCAAGGAAAAACTGAAAACTACATTCTCCAAAATGACACTGATTTTTCCATACTTGATGATAATATTATGGAAATTGCACACTTCCATGACATTAATTACCTGCAAAATAAATTTACAAGCACTGGGTTGTTTCTTTTTAATTCCTATAGACAATGAGCATTTCATTGTTCCACATAATGCTTCCTATACTATTACTGAACAGAGCAGCAGGTGTCCTATTTAAGTAAGGTATTTATCAAATCCCCTCTCAATGCACAAATGCAATTTTTGCAAAGAAATTTAAATAGCCATTCCCTCTAGAACTACGAAAATTTTAACAAAGTAATTCTTGAAAGGTCTAACAGAATTTTCAATGTTTGCAAGTTTTATAACATTATCCAAAAGTGAGGTGTCACTCCTGATGATCAGGCACTGTGTTTAATCAATCTTTTCCAAATCAGATGCAGAATGCTCAGCAGAGTATTTTGCAAAAGGAAAGTGGATTTATACAGAGCTTGAAAAAGGAACCACTTGCTTTCCAGCCACATATACTTCAGAAATATTCCGGTCATCACCTGAAATAACATGGTCAAAATAGAGATTTGCACTTAAATACAAACACTGATTTAATTAATGAAAATTATACAGTCCACAAAATCAATTTTGGAGCACATTATTTGCAGCAACCATTTCCTAGAACTAAGAAAGTCCATTTGGAGAGAGATAGTCAGGGCTACCACAAAGATCAACAAATATTTTAGCAACCAATGTTTAAAAAAAAAAAAAAATTAACATAGCATTCAGCTGCTGCAATGGTGTCATGGATTTTCTGTATATTCAGTAGATCCAAACCCCAAAAATATTATGTACCTGTACAGAAAATGATTTGCTTCCCAGTATCTGAATTGGCTTGGGAACCAGCCAGCAAGAAAGCTGGTGTGACCCAACCAGCTCCTCAGAAAGCTAAAAGTCTTGTTAGATCATGGCACAGCTGTGGCCATAGCTGGCACCAGGCACCTCAACATCACAACTCAGCAGCACAGTCCTAGTTGGGACACTGCCTGGGCATATTTACAAATAAGTATAAACCAGTTTCTATTTATTAATGAAAAATATTAATACTAATTATTAGCAACACATTAACATCAATATAATAGTTGAATAAATATATTTAATTACTGCAAACAAATGTACACTTATATAAAAATAAATGTATTATTTACCCCAACATTAATTTAAACACCACTGATGTCGGAAATGAGAATTCAACTTGAGCTGAAAATCAAAACATACCTAGATACAGGAACTTCTGGAGAATGTCCTATAAAAAATGGGAGAAAACAAATTCAGAAAGCCATATCTGTTGCCCCAGAGCATAATAATTTGAAGCTTGAAATAATCAATAAAAACAGTTCTCCTAAATATTCCTAGTAACAGTTAAATCAAAACTTAACATACATAATTTGCTTTTTGAAAATAAGACAAAATTTAAACGTTTGTAAAGTGCTAAGGACCAATAACTTAGCTTAAAAGGTTTAGATTCAAACTTAAAAATAATGCTTTTTACAGAACTGTAATTGTTTCCAGACAGTCTAGTCACATCTATAAATTCAAGTGACTGCTCTTAATTATCTTTTTTAGTCAGACAAGTTTTTCGAATAAGGTGTTCCTATACCATAAAACCAACACTGCTTTAATGTTAACATGAAAACTGTGCTTTTAACTCGAATTAGCCACCTTTAGTGCTTGCTTGATTTTGTAATAGCAATGTAGAAAAGGCAACCTAACCTTTCTCTGGGAACAGGTTGCCGTATTTCAATCTGAACTCTAAGTATTGACTAAAATTAGATTGCTTTTTCTTAGCTGCCATTTCTCACTGCAAATAGATAGCTATAATTGTCATCTTGGGCTAATAAAAGATGCATTAAAAATATTACATTTATTTTTGCTCGTGGTGTTACGGCACAGTGACTGGTATCAGCAAGATTCTGAAGAAAAAACAAATTTGGAACATTTAGGCTGAAGCACAGACTGCAGGGGTGTAGTACACCCAATTCCTGTCACCAGAATCACTCTCAAGAGACCTTTTCTGTCTGTATCGTGGACCTTCCCCACATAATTTCCATTAATTTTTTTGATCATCTGTTCTGATTACCTCAAAATCATCAGCAGAGAACAAGTCAAAGGGGCTATCTGAAGCCTTCGTGTTGATTAGGAGTGCATCAAATTCTTTTCCCACTTCAAAGTTTCCAATCACATCATCTAGTCCTAGAGCTGAGGAAAAATTAAATTCATAAACATGTCTTCAGGACCAGCCTCCTTCCACCATGTAGAAGTACCTGGCAACTTACTTGAAATATTGATAAGACAAACAAAAATTTAGATTATTACAAGGAAAAACCCAAAACCAAAATGAATAGTGAGTAGGTAAGCACCTCCTTTCTTAAGACAATTAAGAAACAATAGGTTATATTGCAATATAACATTTAAACTCCAAATGGTGCAATGAACTTAAGAGAAACAACAAAGCATATAATAACACTCACCTTGCTAAGGCAGTATTAGACTGCATTTTTAAAAAAATTTAAGCAATTTTGAAAGGCTGCATAGGCCTATTGCAATAGTAAAAGACAGTAATAAGATAATAAAAGAGGTGTCCAGGGAGTAACTGCAATTAGCAGGAACAAAGAATAATATAGTGTGGAAAAATAATCATTGCCAATCTGAAGGTCTCATACCTACCTGTGAGGCTTGGCTTGTGCTCTATTATTTAGCTCTCAAAGCTAAATAATTTCAAAGTTTCATTACAACCACAAGCTCTCATCTCCACATGCCCTGAAAACCTACATATTCATTTTCAGGAACTGCATGCTTGCAAGTGCTTAGAATACCTAAAGAGAAACATTTGTGCCTCTTTAGAAAAAAAAATTTTAATTTGTAGAAAATATCTGTAAATTAAATTTTTCCAACACTCTGAAACTGAGTTATCAAAAAGCATATCTGCAAAATATTTGTTCATTTGTTTTAAGATTGCTCTGACAAAGAAACTTCAGTCTTCTTTGAAGTTTGTGACTGGCAGGAATACAATGATATCTTAAAGACATTTAAACTCCTACAAATTATTAAATACTTTGATTACCTACCAGTTTCAACTAAAATGATCTTATGTTTCTTCAGGTTTTTGAGAAGAATGCAATTTTTAGGTTAAACACAAGAGGGTGACAAGTGTTTAGGAGTCTTAACAAAGCAAATTATTCCAGCAAAATAATCACTCATTTAAATTTCTGCTACTGAAATTTTCTCTTTCAGTATCCAGGCTACTGAAAGCTTGTAGAAGTAAATTATATTCTACCTTTAAAAGTGATTCAGTAAAGAAAAAACAGCTTAATATACAAAATTAACACTTTACTAAGGAAACCTAATATAGGAAAAGCACAAGAGTAGCTGGGAAGGGAAATCACATATGAGTTTGAGATTTTTATAAGTCTTTCTTTCTGTGTCTCAGCTAGTTTATTCTCACACTTTGTGGAACAGTAAATATTGCAGGAAAAAGAACAGTTTGTATCCTGCTCATCTTCTGTCTTCTCTCTGTCTCCAGGAATTCACAGTCCTGAGAAGACCTGTTTGATGACGCTTTCACTACAGCTTTTAAACTTCCATTAACAATTCCCAATGGAGCTTTTTGACAGCTTAAGATATTATACTGAGAAGATTTGGGACCAGTGCTTTAGAAGGTAGTGAGCTCATTTCTGCTAACTGCAACAATAATAGGTTTTCACTTATGTGTGGATTTCCTCTCTGCTTAAACATACCAGTTCCACTAAAACTTTTTAAATTGTATGTATTTTTCTGTGCGCACTGATCATAACAAAACTGGCTCTCCAAAACTAGATAACCCATAAAATATATGACTGCATTCTGCAGATGCAACGATGTTTTGAACAACCATGATGGAAAGCCTATTTAAATTTTCTGCTTTTCCCTGGGTGAGGAGTGATTTGCATGATGTTTTGATTTGCAACAAACTGCCTCACTGACAGCTCAAAAAGCACAAGCAGAATTAGAAACTGATGACAAATAGAATGCATGATTTTATAGTAATTGCAGTTTTTCTTCTAGGTGATGGTTGCTGAGAAAACAAATTTCCAGCTGGTAAAATAAATAGGCAAGCACTTACAGCCTTATGACTAAGTCTGAGGATCTTGGCAAAGCAAATGTACAACCCTGAAAAGCCATTAAGATTTTGTTAATAAACTCTCAGCATTAATAGAGTACTCTTCTCTGAAAAGCCTAGTAGGGATATGAGAAATTGAAGGATTCTCTCTGCCCACCAGTTAGATTTCACTCTAGCACCAGAAAAGCCATGAATCTCCCATGAAGACAGAGAGCCATAAAATCAAAAAGAGTTGTAGCTCTCTGTGTGCACACTAAAGACTTTTCTTCTTACCTTGGCTTCCTCCTAGTGTGGCAAGCTGAAAAGCTTCTTCAAGTGTTAGTCCTGTTTCATTCACTTTATTGATCTGAAGGCTATTAGATGCCATCATTGTTTTCCTTATAGCATCCAGCATAGAAGCTGAATATCCACCAGCAACATCTAGAAGGGATCAAGCTCTTAGAAGCAAGCTCTGGGTATAATTCTCTATGTTAAATTTTTATAAGCTTTAATTCAAAGTTACGAAGAGACATGTGATAAACCCAACAAGTTCTACTGCTAATCACTGTCTCTGAAGGCATAATTCCCAATAAAGATGCTCTCATACAAAGTCAGGTGAATAAAACACAACACAAAAACAGAAACCTGAAAAATTGTTGTTCAAGCCCTGTTTAAGCTCACAACAGCAACAAAACTCTTCATTAATTTTTTGTTTTCTTTTAAAAACATTTTGGAACAACCGTAAATTCCAATAGTCCAGATTTCCTTTTCTCCAGTGGAGAAAACAAAGGAGGACCAAAAGTTTGAGACATGCTGATTTTTAAATATGAACAGGCGAATGTTTCTGTATCTCCCACCTTCACAGCAAGCTACTAACCTGTGCCAAGACCAAGTTTCACATTGTGTTTGAGAACCTTTCGCACATTTAAGACACCACTGCGCAACCTGGATTGGAAGAAACATATTCTGTGTGCTACGTGCAAAAAAAGTTCAGGAAAAGCAGGGCTGCAGAGCCATTTTATGTCAAAGACTCTCCCTTAATATGTACAATATTTGGTTTATTATTTATTCTGGCTGGATATCATGCAGTATCTCATGTCTGCTCAATAGAAAGAAGACTTTATAGTCCATTGCCCCAAAACAGTAGCACACTTCAGGGAGAAGTGAGATGCCTTGAATCTACCACTGACAGAACAGTCAAAAGAAACAATTTTTTTAAAAATAAATATTTATATAGATATGGATATAGATGCAATAACTAAACTGAAAGACCACAAATTAGTCCAGAGCATGCTATGCAGAAGCGGAGGATGAATGGTCATGTTCAATCCAAAGTGTCATTTATGGTGTAATGAGGCATCATATAAAAGTCCTTTGCAATGGTAGTATCGACTCAGGGTACTACACGAACAACAGCTTTATTTAATTATACGCCGTTCCTATTTTCTTTTTTTTTTTAACTTACGAAAAGTTAGAATTGGGGCAATGTGAAATTGCAGATCCACGAAGACTAAAAAGTTTCAGCTCTTCTTCAGAAAGATGACAGGCATGAGCCATTACTGTCTAAAGAAAAAGAGAACCACCGATTTACTCAATATTTCATTTACCTCTGTGTCTGTGAGCTTTAAATAGCCAGAAAGGCCACATGTTACAATTTACTGTAATTAATGCACTTCTTGAATGAAGCACCACAAGGAAAAAACTGATCAACTTCAGTGTACCTGACATATCATTCCTTCAGCTTTTTTGCATTTTTGAAATATAAGAATACAGGGTGCTTGCTCTTGCAATGACTGCTGTGACCAAAGACAAAAGCATGAACTTCCCACTTGTTCCAGCACTGTAGCAAGCTTACAATTTGTATTTTGTAGCTAACACAAAGATTAAGTACTGGGGCTAGGAATACATCAGATGAAATGGAAAATGCATGCGCTCTTAGTATGTTTCCTACTGGCTCTCTAAAGGTTCGCACCAAGGAGAGAGATACTAAATAATCTTTAAGTAAAATAATCTAATTTTTTATACAACTGATAAATTACTTTTCTTAGCCTACATAACTGACTTTAAAAATAAGTTCACAAGAAAAAATAGAAGTAAAGGATAGGATAATTTAATAGTGCATAACTGATTATTCCCATACAAATCTAATTGGCATTACCTCATATGCCAAATGTCCACTGAAAGAAGAGCAAGAGCTCTGTTAGATCTTGCAGTCTGCACATAAAATTGAGCATGGCACAGAGATTGCTTCCACTGAGCATCTCCTAATAGCACTTTACCCCTCCCATCTCCACTCATCAAGCTCAGTGTAGCTGAAAACATAAGGAGAATAGCCACATCTCCAGATAAGGACCTACATATGGTGGCTACTGAAGCATATCCCTGCCAATCTGTACTGTTTTTAAAAAGAAAGAAGCATTTCAGCTACAGCTCTAAAAAAACCCTTGCTTTTAAAACACTTTAAAAAAATTGATTTGGTGTCTTGGTTTGAGTGGACGGGGAGACAATATCTCAGGTTCTGCTGCTATGCTTGTGTTTAATAGAATGCTTTCCCAAATATCCAGGAGCCTGACTCATGAAGGCATCAGTAATTATGATTTTTTTATGTCTATTTTCACTCATGTGCATATAAGTCACAGAATTAAGACCTATGTTTTTGCAGCACAAATATGCTCTTTAGAACACTCACACATCAAATCAGCATGCAAAGGACCATGTGAGAAAACAAAGTTTAATGCTGTGTACATACTTGTGTAGTCCATTTTGATTTCTCAAGAGAAAAGGACATTAAACAAGTAATTTACTGGAGTACAATTTCAAACACAGAAATGGGAGTTCAACAGTTAATTCCCAGGGAATTTCCAGCTGCCCCTTGTGCATCTGAAAATTCTCTCCTAAATTTTTAAATGAACTTGCCTGATGTTTAAGTACTTTGACTGTAGCTGGGTTGTTCATATTCATTTTTTCATGGGCAATTCAGTATGTAATTAGGTGTGCCCTGGCTCTCCAACCCGTAATTACTATGGGCAGGTATATTATATATTTATCTCGCCAACATAAGGCTGCAATCAGTTTCAATTCTTGAGGCTAGTGTGCCTCTCAAAGCTTGGTAAAATCAGCTGGTAAATAGAGACAAGAGTGGTTTTAAGTAGTCAGAGAAGTAAAGTGCATCTGTCTGCAAGTGAGGTTGATGCTCAGAATTCAACAGAGTGGGCTGCTTCTCCATAGGAAGAAAATGAAGTTGTCCTAGCATAACACTGCAGAAGAAATCTTCAGGCAAACCAGTGGAATAAAATATCCTTGGAATAAAAGAATAACTAGGTACTATCCAAGAATTACCAGTTCCTACAATACCAGCTTTATCTAGCCTCCTTCTAATCCTACTGCCCTAATTGTCTTTGGAGCCTTTGGAAAATGAATCATGGAGCATAAAATATGTTTATTTTTCACCTCCTCTGAAATACTTAAGAACAGTGTAGGCTTGCTTAAAGATCCAACACCTCAACAGAGAACATAAAACAAATTTACTTTTCCCCAGATGTCACTTGAACAGTACAAAATTTTCAGGTAAATACAGTAAACCATCATATTCCATGCATGGATTAATGTAAGTTATGTTGGGGGAAGTTTTTAGCAGCTACCTTGCTGGTTAGCAGCTTGTTTTTATCATACAGTTCGGTGTAATTCTGGTAGGCAGGAAACATGTTCTCCACAAGTTTGACTTCTTCTTCATTCTCACTTATGTGACTCTGCAACAAAAAAAATGCATAGAGCAAGTCCTTTAAACAGCACTGAACCTTGACATTACAACCTGGGCAATCTACACACATTCATAAAAAATAGTATTTCTAAAGCCTATAGTTAGATCTAGTTCTTGCATTTCTTTTTTTCTTCAGAACTGAAAAAGTTTTCACAGGACCTAAAGAGGTAGATCCATTTGTTCCTTTAAAAGTGGTATGAGCTAGTACATGTGTCCATCCCAGTAGTGTGGTGACACAATGGCCCCACTTCCAGTTTTTGGAAGATGTTAAAATGCTAGAGAAAATAATACAGGATGGGATTGTGAGGTAAAAGGGAGAAGAAGACTACAGCAGAGTGGATGCTGAGATCAGGGCAGCAGATATGTATCTCCTCCCAAAGACATCCTTAGACAGTCAGCATGCTGTCTGTCCACATCATTTAAGAGGCACACAGAGCTCTCAGAGCTTACCTGCACACGGAGATCGTGAGTTTGTGCTAAATCCCCAAGGGCATTCAGCAAGTCCTCTGTGCAGGAGGGGCCAAAGCGGGGGGTTATTACAGGCTGTACTCTGGGATACTGAAAGTAACAGAAGATGGGGTTTGTGCTCTATATATATATTTCAGTAACCATAAGACTAACATTTACATGTCAATTACATTTTGTGTTCATTGCTTACTTCATCCTTGCCAACTCAAATTAAGCTGTAGAGTAATTTCCTTGCTTTCATTAGAGATTTCATTGCAGAAACAGAAAATGAAAGTGGGGGTTTCTTACAATTTTAATGAACTTTATTAAAGAATTTTTTCATTAGAACTTCCATCAAGTCACTGAAATTTTACCAGTCTTCAGCAGCACTGGATACCTTTTCATATTTGCTGACAGTCTACATGCATGATGAGAAATAAGTCAGTTGAATGACCAGATATTTTTCAGTCCCACTTCCCCATTGAAGATATAATGATGCAAAACTGCAAGCTTCTATAAAACCAAAGCCACCTTCTTGTTCAGTCTTCTCTATTATAACAGTGACAAATCCCTAAACTCCCTAGATAAGAAGAATAGTGGTGTAATCAGATATGCTATACACTAAGAAACAGTGGAGAAGACATCAAGAACTACAGAGGTTTACACCTCGCACCTCTAGATTAAAATTGTCCTAAAAGATAGTCTATAGGATAACAATTCTGTCATCAGTCAGAGGCAAGAGTTTTACAAAAGCCAGTAGGTGATAACTTGGACTGCAGTTCCTTGCATTATCTCGCAGAAAAAAAGGAGCTCAGGTCTTTGCAAATTATTCAGCTTACTCTAGTAATAGATAGATCAGGTATAACTATAGTGATACATACTGTTTAGGCATTAAACACCAGGCAGCTGCTCTTGAATATTTTGAGACGGGAAAGAAGCCTCTGAAAACTAAAGGCTGATAAGGAACATATTACTGTGTATAATACTGGAGTGTAAACTTCTATCTTTACCACAGGAGTGTAAGCATGAATTCCCTTAGAAACACACTTTAAGACACAAAACATTAATTTTATATAGGATTAGTAACTTTACCAAAAAACCCAATGATTTCTGCTGGTGAGAATTCTTTCCATTAGTCTGTCTACTTATATACCACAGAGTAATAAACTAAATTCCACCTTTCTTTAATGGAAAATTGTCCTCTCTAGGAAACCATTTATTTCAAACTCAGTAGAGAAACACGCAGGACATTGCTCTGAACATAGAAAACTGATTTTACATTGTTACACGTCCATTTCTCAACATGACTAGCAGAAATTTTTAGCATGATGATATCTGTCTATTACACAGAAAGATGTGTATTTATTGATTTGTCACTAAGACAACAGATTTTGGATAGCAGGATTAATTATTTCACATGTTCACATATCATCTTCGGAATACAGAAGTGAATTAAAAAAAGTGAATTCAAAAATACTTACTTTCTTTTCCAATAGTTCTTTAACAAACCTGAAAAAGGGTAGAAATAAAATTGCTATAAATCTGTCCTCTATGTTATAAATTATGAAAATTATAAAAAATATCTACTTGGATACCCTGTTAAATGTTTCAGACAGACCAATTTTTTTACAAAATGTTGAGCCAGATCTTCAGATGAAATAAAAAGAGGGGACACAGTGAAGTTGGGATAGTGACACCAAATTATGCTATTTTTGAATTTGACTCTGGACATGCAGACTATTATTTTTTTCATTGCAATACTTAGCATTAGACAAGCAGTAATTATTCTGAGCTCTCCCTGTAAACCAATGTTACATTAAATGAATTGAAAACATAATTATAACCTACAGCTGCAATATCGAAGGATGAAAAAACAAAACAAACTTAAATTTGTCTGTCCGTAAATTCCAATTGCAGGGTTTAAATCTTTTCAAATCCAAATTTTAAAAGATGCAGCAATATTTTATATCTTAAAGTAGATGAGTATGTTCTCATTCACTTAAAGAACCCCTGATTTTTTGGAAATGCTTATATTAATGCTAGCGTATAAAATATCAACCTTCCAGAATATAAGGATTTACTTTACTCAGTTAAATAAAATGCTACCTCAGACCTCTACAAAAAACCCCAAGCAGTCACTACAGATAATGCATATAAGCAAACTCAGCTTCTTCCTACTTTGGAAGGAGGAAATTCTTTGAAAGCCCGTTTGTTCAGTGTATGTGACTTCTGAAAGGCAGTTTGAGATGCTTTCTGGACAGGATCTCTCAGTTTTTATGCCATAGTTCATAGCAAGAAAACTGCGTCATTTTGATCACAACACATGTTGTATCAATTTTATCAAATGTCTTCAGAGGGAAAAGAAAATTATGCTAGGGGCTATATTCACAGCCCTGAAGCTCATGCTCGATCACCAGATGGAAGTGAGGGACCTGAGTTCAACCTCTGCAATGGCCAAAGGAGTTTGAGCCCACCCTGTCTAACTTTGAGAGCCAAACTGCAAATGAATTAGCTATCATCTGCCCATCTCTTCTCTTACTGATTAACCTGATAATAAAATACTCACTTGAGCAGAAGCTCTAACAGAAATATAATGCCCTGGTGACAAAGATTTCAATAAGGCTGTTTTCATTCTTTCTCACATTCTTTGAAGAGTGTGAGCTGTTTCAAAACTGATGAAGTGTGATGAAATATGTTTTGCAAATATAACCTATAGTTTGTTGGCTTATGTACTTCTCTGTGAGGAAGGAAGCTCAGCTTCAAATCACTGTCTTCTGTTGCAGAACAGACTTGAACATAGGTTCTCATCTTTGCAGCTAACTAATAGTCCCATTCCCTGACTTTTTATTAAATCCTCTTTGACAAAGAATTGTAGATTCAAATCCTTGACAAATTTAAATTTAATATATAAAGCACTTGGAATTGTATCTTATTTCCATGCATGCAGTATAAATATTTCTGGACATTAAGTAGCTGAAATGAGTGTAGTCCATTCTCTGACAGAGTGACAGATCACATTTCTTAGATTCTTTAGAAACCAAACAACATAAACCCAACTAGCATGTTGCCCTCTTAATGAAACAGTTTTTTCATCCTTCTGCAATTGTATTGCTGTGATTCAGGTAAGTACTCCAGATCCATGCCAAGAAGCACACAGCTCTCTTCCCTAGACAGCTATGGAGTACTTGTGGCAACCTCTCACCCAAAGCTGAGAAACACTTCTTATCAGAGAACCAAAAATGAATGAGTTGGAGGCACAAGGTAGATATTTGAAAGAAAGCTATTTGGATCCTTCTGAAGCTTAAAAACTATCAGAACTGGAAATTCTACTTCTTCCAGGCCCATTTGGCAGGACTTGTGCCATATTATGGAAGCTGGGGATTTACACAGAGGAGAGCAAGTGTTAGAAGAGTGAAAGTAACTAATACTACATGTTTAGAAAATGTCTTTAAATATAAACACCATTAGGAATACATGACCATTTTAAACTTTTATTTTCATGCCTTTAGCATGATTTGTAAAAACAAGGGAGAGAGCTCACACAAGTGCCCCAAGACATTTATATTATTCTTAGGGCTTTTCTCTTTCAGCATGACATTTGAAACATCTATATAAGTAAATAAATAGTCTCATGAGAAGAGCTGCATGTATGCTTAACTGTTTTCTGAGCATGGGTGCAAAAGACAAGAGAAACATGATAGTAAGCTGCCATAGTTCAGTCTTTGTTCTCCTCCACTATAATCATTGCCTTCATTTGATTCTCCTTCATTATCTCAGCTGCCTGTTGGAGTAGTTTGACTGGTACTGTGATGGAGAAAAGACATTTAAAATGGGGTATATGAAAGCTGAGTTCAACAACTTGAATAAAGCCTTAACCTAAATGGTGGAAGGAAATAGCTCAGAAGTTAACAGGGACAAAGGAACCAGCTGCCACCTCACCATGATGTGTCAGGTCACATGACCTCCACACACACAGCTGTGAAAGGGAAAAGAAGTGGCAGAAAACACTCATATCCCTTTAAACCCTAGATCTGTGGTTTCTCTCTCTCTTTGGAAAAGCCAGGGAGATACCACTTGGGCTGTGCAGCGACTGGATATGCAGGAATTACCAGGACTGTAGGGGACAGTACAGCTGGAAGAAAAAAACCTGTTGCTAATAAATTAACATCTGTAAGCTCTTAAGAGAGATTCACATTCACTTTTCAGATGTACAAAAAATCTTGCTTTAAAAGGTCAATGCCATCAATTTTATCATTTTACCTTTCTGTCTCTTGGACAGAGTCAGCAGTAATCTCTCTGTATTGTGGCACACTGTCATTCACATCCATGCAGACTTTTCCAACAAATGCTCGTTGACCAAATTTATCTGTTGAGATGCATTAGAATATAAATCTCAGAATCATTGGTTCTCCGAAACCATTACCAAAGCTTGTACTGAAATAAAAAAACTGATGCCCACCCCACCCATCTTCACTTAAGATGACCAGAATTTATGCTCTTGTCTTGTCTCTAAGTTAGAAATTCATGTGACTTTTAAGGATAAAAAGAAAAGAGGAAATAAGGAAACAAGCAACACTTAAATAGGAGCTGTCTTCTAAATTAATATCCAGCTTTATAAATGAGAACTAGATTACTGTAGTTTAACCACAACCAGAATTCTTAATGGTGGTATATGAAGACAGCTGTGACACAGAGGATGAGAAACACAAGTATCAAAAGTACAGTAGCTGTAGTAGATGACTGCTTGGAGATGAGAGAAGGCACAAAGATCTCAGCAAACCATCCCTCTTTAAGGGAAAGGAACAAGATCGATAACAGGCCTCCCACATGCAGTTAGAGGGAGAAATTTCAGATCTATTCTAGCCTCTTTCTTGAGACTTACCCATGCTAGATGAATAAATTAGAATTTGTGTGTAAAGCTAGCATATAACACCCAGTTCTAGGCTATCAAATGCTTTTCTAAATCAGATCTCTTTGTCCACTTTTACTATTTGAGTTGCTTAATGTAATGGCTTCAAAACTGAAAAAGTCCTAGTAAATCAGAAAGACTAGGTAATTTTTGATGGAATCTGAGGTTCTTATTAAATTTCTCTGCTTTATGAGCTGTCTGAGCCTTAAGAAATCCTGCAAGAACTACAACATTTTCAAACAGCAGGCATTTGCAACTGTGAACAGAAGGAAAGGATAAGATTCTGATGCAACTTCCACTTCTCTGATTTCAGAGGATGTGCAAAGATTTTTGCCATTGATTATCAGCTGAAACCTTAGAGTATCATGAAATTAATGCACTGACTGGGCCTCCTGCCATTAAATTCTCTTAAGACTCAAAAAACAAAAGATTAGAAAGAGAAGAGAGCTGCAGCCTGAGAAAAAGTCCAGCAGACGTAATTCAAGCTCAGCCAGCAGCAGATTTGGGAGTGAAGAGACAAGAAGTAGCAACAGTGGAATAGGAGTGCTTAAGTGAACATGGGTAACAGCTGGGGTTTGGGGACACAGTGTGACAGGTACAATAAATAAAAAACAAATTAGGAGAAAGACAGATCCCTAGTTAGTCTAAAACTCCTAAACGTTAGTTTCCTTCAACTAACATGATCCACACAATATCCTTCAAAACTCACTGTTAGACTTACCTATAATTTCAGCAAGAAGAAGGGAACTATCTGTGTGAATTGTTGCAAAGTAGCAAGCTGTAGTCGTGCCATTCTTTAGAGTTCGTCTCTAAAAAAAGAAATCAGTTTCAACTGTCTGGAGAAAAAATCAGTAAAGCTGCCAAAATGCAGAACAGGCAGTCTCATTTCAAACTGGAGGAACATTTAGTAATCGTGAAATTTTGCAGTGATGTGGGAAGGTAAAAATATAGATTTATAATTTTATAGAAGTTTTTTTATGTCTGAGGGTTAATAAATACAAAAAATTCTCACAGAATTTTTGCAACGGCTAAACTCATAGAAACCAGTCTATATTCCTTCCCCCAAACTGGAAATACTCCAACTTATATTTAGAAATACAAACAACTAGTCATTTTTGTTACTTCCTAGTTATGAAAGGCTCTCCAATTTTCACAGTGAACCACCGTTTATCTGGTGTTACCAAAGCAAGGCTTTTAGGGAACATGGTGGTTTTCTTTTAGCAACCTGATCTAGCTGGAAAAACAAGTCAGGTTTTCATGTATCAAAGACCTCTGTTGTCCCAAATACAAAGTAACAAACTTAATGGTAAGAGTAAACTGAGCACAAGTGCTCGGACTATGAGGTAATTATTTATCTAATACGCCATTTGAAGGGAAATGGTGGTTGACACCTTTTCATATTACTTTTGGGGAACATAATAGTAAATGACCAGGTATTTTTGTTACATTAATTCATAACGAAATTTGTAGCTTCTCTTGTTCTTGTGAATGATGCAAAATCAAAGTATGTTGACCACTTATCCAACATACAGGTTAAGCAATACTTTTGGGTTCTGGCTGCCAATTAATTTGAGAATTTTTTTTTTTCAAATAAGATAGCAGGTGGGACATCCAAGGCAATGTTTGGAGGGAAGGCTAGAGCTAATTATTCGACAAACATGAAGCCAAGCTCCATCTTTTCCTTACAATATTCAAATGAAAATCTTTAAGAGTTCCAAAAAAAGTCTCAAAAATAACAATGTAATTACTGAGACAAGTTGCCTTTGTCTTTTCTAGCTTTTAAAATTCATAATTCTCTACTTCTGAAATCCCAACAACACTGTTAAATCTAAAAATATTCTCTTTCCAAATCCTCTGCACGAAGAGCATGTTCCAGCTAAAAGCAGGAAAAATTCACCTAAATTGGTTTCTTCTGCTAAGTACAGAGAGTGTTTTTTGGAAACAGGATTTTGAGTTGAAGAAGTCCACTGTGTTTTCATTACAACTTCAAAAGCAAAATTATACTTATGAAAAACATCTTCTCCATGAAAGTTTAGTTCTGTTTCTAACAGGTGAAGGTTATTATTGGCCCCATCAAACACTGCAGAGTGACTAGTATTCTGTATTTTCTGTGGGTGAAGACATTTTTCTGATCCTGTTCTATTTGATTCACACGGGGAGAGACTAACTGTGGTGCGCAGACTCCACACCTAACTTCCACCTCTCTCTGACAGCTCTTTTCCAGATGATATTGTGACACACCTTGCAGGGTGAGGTCTCTAGATGTGCTAGGGTTACAAAACCTGCACTGTAACAGTGTGTTGGGCACACAGTGCAAAGGTGAAGTCACCTCTATGTTTTAAGCAGTTCAATGCTTCACACTAGACCAAGCTGCTCCTACATGTTTTTATCATGGCAGATGGCAGAAAGTAATTTCTTTTTGAATTTGTGTGGCAAGGAACAGTATAACTATTTGTTTCTGATTTTTTATGTTATTATGTTGACAACAGATGCTGTCACAGTAATAGACAAATGCAAGGCAAACTATGCTGGCCAAACAATTTAATCTGTTGAAGATATTTCAGTCCATGAAAATAAAGCATAAATTTTAGTTACAGGACAGAACTATTACTGTGCAATATGACCTAGCTCTTGCTGTCCATCCAGTGGATCTTAAAGACTTCATAATACTCAGAACTAGCCTAGCTCAAATACAGTCTTTCTTTGTCCCACAACACCACAGAGAGGCTCCATCTAAAGCCCCTGCAGTGAAAGACATTCCCACTATAAGGACCTCAGCAGCAGCAGTATCTTCCTTTACTACTCCAGAACATCCCAGATTTGTCATCTATGAGAAGTATCTTCTCTTTCATGTGGTTTTTGAAGATGGTGAGTTCATAATAGAGGATTTTTGTGCAGGAAAGGAAACATCCCCTGAATCTTATTTATTTAATTTTTTACTATGCTCGGTTACTGCTGCCTTGAGGTTGTCTGCACCTGCTGGCTGTACTAATTCTGAGAGTAGATTAAATGTTGGTCATTGCAGTCAGAAAAGGTGATAAACAGTTCATTGTTAACCTTGTGATTAAATGAACTCTATTGCCAGCAACAACAGAACAAGACCGTAACTAGTAACAGACAGTCTTGGCTAGCAATTAGAACATTGCCAATCTTGGCTTTATCTGGTTTCCATGACAGTAAAGCATTCTCTACTCTTTCTGCTGACCTTCTGAAAACGTAGCTATATTACACAGAAATTAACGTCATCAGGTAGGTAAATGTCGTTTGCAGGACTTACAACAACTCTGGTGTACACTTCTTCTGCAAAACCACTGTCCTGGTATTTGGCTTCTGTTGGGAATGTGTAGGAAGTCAACCACTGCAAAAGAGGCAGGTCTACTCTTGTACCAGTAAATGAATACTGAGGGGCATGAATATGTGTATCAACCAATCCTGGCATGAAGAATTCACTATGGAAAGAAAATAAAATTGTAATAATCAAAAATGCCTCAAAATTCTCCATGGTAATTAGCTTTATTTTAAAGGGTGTGCTTGAGTAAAATCCAGCAGAATAAATGGTAAATACAGATTAACCTGTCTCTTCCAGCATCTCAACTTATTAACTCCTGCTGTATCTCTACCCATACCCGTCTTTTGGTATGAAGCAGTTGAGTAATATCATTTACACAGCAAAATACATACAAAATACATCTAACTGTGAGAAAAACAGTATAAGAGCATTATTAATCTAATTATCTCTAATATTGACCCACCCTAAATGCCAACAAAGGGGAACTGACTTCACAGTAACTAAAATTACTCCATTGTAGAATCTGCCTGAAAAAGAGATTTGTACGGTCTTGTTTCCTAGTGTAAATAAAGATGGAATGCCTCTAAATTCCAGACCATTATATTTGCAAAGTGTGACTTTCTATGTGCCAGTATTATTTATATGTCTTTATAAATATATAAATCAATGAATGTCACAACTTAATGGAAGAACAGACACTGTGTCTAAAACTGCAGACACAGACACTACATCTAGACTTTAACGTTAGGCACAGCCCACTGCTAACAAAATGGATATAAAATATAATCTCAAGAAAGAATGGCACCTACTTCTTACAGAAGAGATTATGCCTGAAAATAAAATATGGCATTTGCTGCATATGGGTAGCATACATCAGCCAGCACAATTCAGCCATGTCTGCAATCCCAAACCAAGGAATTCAAAAAGAACATGGACTGTCCATCCTCTGAGTCACATCAAGAGCACAGGAACCTTTGGGTAAAGAGCTCTCCCTGCATTGAAATGGAATTTTGCCCATTAAACTTATGGGCATCACATGGATTTAATTTGCTCCCTGTCAAAATGTATTCCAAAGACTCGCTTTACCTCACTCAAAGAACGAATTGCATTTACTGAAGTTAATCTTAACAAGATACATACTGTTTACTCAGTTGTCTTACGTCAGATGTTTTGAATCCCCAAGTCTTAGCCAGTTGCTCTAGCTGATCAGCTTGTTCCACAAACACAATCTTAAAAAAAGAAAATACAGTTAAGTACTTTAAATGTGCATCCCACATCAGCTTTATGTGAAGACAACACAAGTTATAACTTACATCTTAAAACCAGTTTTACACACTTACAGAGGTGTTAGGTTTGCATGGAGACACTTTTTTTTTCCTGACTATCAAGCATGATTTTGAAATACCTTCTCATAATCCAGTGAATAACCACGCCCAACTTGTAACTTGTAATGAAACAATTAATTCCTTCTCAGGTCATACACAGGGAGAACAGCACAGACATCATGCTAGCAGTACAGTCACTTGCTGAGGAGGTGTACAACAGCCTCACAGGAATGAAGGTACAGTATGCACAACCAGAGGGGTCAAAATACCTGCTTTGCCTGAGACTGACTGACATCAAACTAAGTATTTCCTAATTTTCCACTTTTGTTGGGCCTTTAAAATTTTTTTCAATGTCTTGGATGAGAAAAGAAATTGAGGGGGAAAATGTGGATATTTTCATTTTACAGAATGGGCTAAAAGGATGCTGAGATCTTTGTTTATTTCAAAACAAAACCCTACAATCTGGAGCCAAAGTCAACCCCATTTGACTCCTAAAGAACATAGACTCTACTGATAATGAGTTGCTGTTGCCTAGTATGCTGGTTTGAGATTGATTGACATTTTGGTGGGCAGGAAAATAGTCACCCCTGGAAGTGAGATGTGCCTGTGGATTTCCCATGAGCTCAGTGCAACACCAACTGTGGGCCAAATTTAAAGACAGACAGGGAAATGAGCCAATCAAAAGTAAAATTCGTCTCAGTAGGATAGACATTTGCACAGGATTGCCCGGGAATCGCTCT
>VXBU01015620.1:0-59972 GCA_013400315.1 Bombycilla garrulus
TCACTCACCATTTTCCGCCGGCGCCGATGCGGAGAGGGAGTCGCAGAGCGCAGGCGCGGAGAGGTGCGGACCGGCGCGGGCGGAAGTGATGCGGTCCCGGGCGGGACATGGCAGAGCTCCGAGGGATAGCAGCGAGAGAGAGCGGCCCCGCTCGGCCCGGACACGGCACAGCCCCGAAAGAGAGCGGCCCCGCTGCTGCTCAGGGAGGCCGTGCAGGCTCCTCACCGCAGATCCGTGTGGATGCCATCCCGTGCCTTCTGCTCCGCCATGACCCTGTTCGAGCAGGGAGGTCGGACCCCATGAGCATCGCGGTCCCTTCCCGCCTGAGCCGTCCTGCGGACCCCAAAGCTGAGCGCCAGCACCGCCGCAGCTCAGATTCTTGGGTTTCCAGCGAGGGAGGGCACAGAAAAGGACACAGACCAGTTTCACTGACTCGTCCCGTTTTAAAAGAGAATAAGCAGCAGGTAGATGTCAAAACAGGGACAGAAAACGTGACCAGAACTGAAGAAAAATTAAATAATATATATAGAAGTCAATGAAAATGAATTCTTATCATAAAACATACCAGCCCTAAGGCATGAGGTTTTAAGAGTTTTGGCATCAGGTCAGGTTAAGGCAATTTCCTAATTTCCTTGGGGTTATCCAGTGCTGAAGCCACTAGCCTTGAAAATCCTCGTGTGCTGCTGCAGCACCAAAACACGGAGGGAAAAATACACTAGTGCCACCGAGCTGCAGTTCTCGTAAGGGGATTAGCAACCCATTAACCTCCATTAAGAAATGTAATCCAGTTAGCCTGAGAGCTTTTTGATGTGCAGAGCCAGCTGCGGTTCATCCCCTCCTGCTAGGAGAGGGCCAGAGCTTCCCACTCCACCTAGAGAAACTCGCCCCAGGTAATTTTTGCAGGTAATTTTCTTCCATACTCACCCTGGCTGCCTCGGCCAATGCCAGCACTCCTCACTTGCTCTTTAGTCTTTTCAGCTACGAGAGAATCAAGGAATCAAGTGCACCCACTCAAGCCACTGTGTTACTTTCCCTGGCTGGGATCTGTACTTCCAGACATGCGCATGGGCAGATGTCACATCCCCTCTTGGCTCTTGCTGAGGGTTTGAACACTGACATTTTAATTCCCTCTGTCATGCCAGGCTCCTCATTCCCTGATCATCCCTGCAAGCTCTTCTGGGAGCTGGTGGGCCAGAGCAATATTTGAGATGAGGGGCTCAGCAAAGCTTTAGGCAATAGTATTTATATATCTCTCTCAGTTGAATCAAAATTTCATTTGATATATCCTGCAACTATATCTACCCTTTTCAGATCCTCGTCACAATGATGACTCACAGGATACAGCTTTGATAGCAACCTATTAGGAAACAGGAAAGAAAAAGTAAGTTCCTTTGGCTGCTTAGTGATGATATGGTTAAAAAAAAAACCCATAAATTGTCAGCCAGCACATCCAGAGAATCTGCTGCTATTCTCTGGTCTGTATCTACAGAGTTGAGGTTTGCTGTGACAGTACAGCACGTGGTCATATCCATCATATGCCAGTGTCACAGACAGCTCTGGCAACAACCAAACCCAGCTGCCCTGAGTGACAGCTGTTCCCAGAGTAAACACACATTTCCAAGGGACTGAAGTTGAAGGACACAGACAGGCCAGCACAGCCTTGCCTTGACAGTCCACCCCCTTGAACCTAACCAGCCTGGGGCACACAGAACACTCAGCTGCAACTGCACCAGCTTACTGTGGAGGTATTTTAACCTGTTGTTGCCGGTCTGGCATCCTCCTTGAATACACACCTTTCTCCAACACGGGTGGGAGCACTGATGCAGGTGTACAAGCAGGCACCCAGCCACAGTGAGATGCTCCAAGATGCAGTAAGATGGGTCCTTTTCTTTCCTTTGTTGGTTTTAGATAACACCAAAAAGATAATAGCTCTGTCATCTTCAGCTGGCCCCAGGAGTGCTCAATGCTCCTCAGCCTGCTGTGGGTCTCACTGGCATCCTGCACACTGCCTTGTAGAGGTTCTCCTCAGCAAGTCCTGGAGATCCTGTCTGAGCCTGCAGCCCTGCACAGCCACCTCCTCACCACATTAATGATGCCAATGGTGCCACCGGGATAAAGCCTGCAGTCTCTCCAATCCCTTGAAGTAATCATTAACGGCACTTCCCTGCAAGGTTCTTCTCCACTTTTTCTTGTAGTAAGGATAAAGTGCATCTCAGGTATATTTGAAAAACCTCTGTATCTGTGCACCAAACCAGCTGAGATTTTATGGGTCCTAACAAAGGGAAGGTACACCTAGCCTTCCTCTAGCAGGGCTGGGATTTACCAACATATGGACAAGATCAATTTAGTTAACAAGAAGCAGAATTTTCTAATTTCAGAGTATCTTAGAACAGTACTGTTTTGAAATACCTGTAGCTTTACAAAAAAGTGAACTACTTCTGTAGTGGACAAGAATATGGGTACACAAAAAATGCCTTTTGCATTTTTTTTTCAGTCAGCAGACAGCAACATTTCTCATCCCTTACTCAGAACAACCCACTTTGCAAGTAGAAAGATCACTTATCCTACAGACAAAATAAATACTCTGTGTTCAAGATAACAGACATTTTAAAATGTCAAAAAACATGTCTTCATCACCTGGCCAGCTGTTGAAGAGCTGTGTTGGTTAACACTCAGCCTCAAACCCAGACATGAAGTTATTTCCTCCAGTTGCCCACTCACAATAGCCCTTGCTACTGCTCACACCCCACAGCACTATCTGCAGTCATGAATGAAAAGCAGTTCTCCACCCAGCACAATTGTACATTCAGCCTGTGGGGCATTTCCATGACGATACCAGCTGAAAATGGAACAATCAAAGCCTTCAATGCAGGAAAAAATACCTAATGTTATCACGTTGATCTTACAGCACAAACATTTTTCTCCTCTGTCTCGCAAGAGAGGTATTTTTGTCAGTGTCTGGTATCTGCCCAGAGCCAAGCCCCTCACCTCCACAGCACATTAGCTGCTGGCCTCCAGAAGCTAAATGTAAGCCTTCAGTTTGCCACCTTTTCTACAGATTACAGCTGTAAAACACAGCTAACTGGGAGATGGAAAGCTAAAATAGAAAATGTACCAAAAACTTGGGAATCACAACTTAGAACAATTTTTTAATTTCAATAGTTCAGACCAGACTCAGTTTCTTACAAAACAAAAGTCTGCCTGTGTCCCCTTCTCTTCATTCACCTGTAGAAATCAGTCAAGTCTTGAAGAAAACACACACCTGCCCACATACACCCCCCTCCCTGAGAAGTCATGGTTTAATCCTTGGCAGTCAGTACAAGCTTCACCCTCCAGTGACAGAAGAAGCACATGCTATGGAGCAGGTCCTAATATTCAGCACGAGGCCAGAGATGAATGTGTAGAGACAGACATGTGCCTAAAACAGGCAATGCACACTTACTGACACACAGCTACATTACTTGGCTTTAAGGTGGTAACTTCCTCTTTTCCCTCCTCTTCCCCACCTCCACAAAACATCAAGATCTGTTTGGATCTTTTTTCCTCATGGCCAAATGGAATACCCAAAAGCCAGTCTGTGAGTGATCCAAGTGATTGCCAAATTTGCCAGTGAACAAACTCCGAGTAACACAGACTTTTGGAAATGGAAAACATTGTCAAAAGCATTCTGCAGCTCAAGAGTTCTGCCTTGGGGACAGACAATCATTATGTGCTTTTTAAACAAAACAACTGTGGAAGCTGACATGCTGAAACACAGCAGAATTATACTTGCCCATGTCGATTCAGACATCAGCACAACCAGGACTGCAAACCCTGCGGGCTGCCAGGTGTGCTGCACATCTGTCACACTGTCCGACTGCCTTCTCATCCTCTGAGATGAAACATGCCAGAGATAAAGAAAACTTCAAGTCTTTTATTTTCAAAAACTCAAATAATACATGATTGCTTTTGTTTTTTCTTTTTTAATTAAAAAAATAGTCTCTTAGCTGCCATCTCTTCAGCTGTCACCATTTACACTTCCTCAATACGCCGCTTTTTTTTGGGGCTTACTGAATATGTCTCTGCTTCTCTGTCTTGCAAGGCAGTGCCAGAGTCAACCTCACAGCCAGCATCAGCTGCCTCCAAAAACAAAGCATCATCGGTGTCATCTCTGCTCTCAGAGAAGGTCTTCTGGAAAAGGTCGTAGATAGTCTTCTGCTTTGGATCTGGCTGAAGAAACAGAACAGAACAGGATCTACATCCACACTGTCATGTAAAACAGTGAGCAAAGTCAGAGGACACTCCCCTTACACAGTGCACATGTGTGTACAGATCATACCATACATGATACATACACATATGTATCTCATACATATATATGACATGGATGTTCACAGGTCTCCTTGCAAGTAGCAAGCTTGAACTTCTGTGCAGAGTCCAAACCAAGGCATGGATCCTGGGAGGAACTGAACAATCTGGTCTGCAGCACTAAAGGCAGAACAGGTGTGAGGTCACCTATGCCAAAGCCCATTCAGCATCTCCCAGGGACCCTCAATATTCTTTCAGGTCAATTACCTTAGGAAAGTAATTAGTTGACTCAGCTGTTTCGGAGAAATTGGTTTCTGAAAGACCAGCTTCACCCAGCACTTTGATCTTCTCCTGAATCATTGGCCTAGGAGTGATAAATGGGTATTACTGAAAGGAAAAAAATCAAGGACACCTGCTTCATTTACTATGTGAATATTAAAAAAGAAGACAACTGGACATAAAGATGGCTTTTCTACCAAACTTGGTTGGTTCCTTAACCTGTCCTACTCTTGGTAATAATCACTGTATGCTCTTCTGAGATATCAGTCAATTAAATTGGTAACAATGTGGGCTATAAACATTTGGAGAACACACACGTCCAACAGAGAAATTAGCTGACTGAAGCAACACCAAAGGTATGAAGTCAGACCACAAAGATGTAGTCAAAAGGGAATCCTAGCAGCCTGTGTGCTCAGTCTCCAAGGTAAAAAATGGTAAACCCCAACAGATGCATCAGCATTTCAAGGATAACTCCCAGTTATCCATCACTGGTCCAAGAGGCTGAGACGTCCTGGCCACACCTGCACACTGGACACTGAAAGATGCCAAGGCCATGGCACAATTAATGCATCTACCAAATAGCTTTGTCCTCTTGTTCTTTTTCTTGTCTTTAAAAAGAAGCCACTGTTCTTTCAAGAGCCATATTTCTTCCCCATTAAGCACTAATGGCTGCACAGACAGCATTTCACAAATAAAGGCAGAATTACTGTCATTAACTTTCCATGAAATTTGATTGATGCATCAGTTTCCAGATCCTTGTATTGTAGGGTTATAATTACCTGCCATCATGATATTCTGGGAACTGCACAAGTTCACTTTGTTCATTCATTCCTTTAAACAAGGTAATAAAGATGCAATTTTGGACTTTAAATGAAGCAGCTGGTGGATAATTTATTTTCATCATTTTCAGGTCAGCTCTCTTGCAGCACTAAAGATTCCTCAGATCCTGCCCACCCCCAGATGTCAGATTCCCCAGCCATAAGAACTAATGTCCACTCTCACTGCAGTCAAGAAGCCTCACTCCACAACTGTCCAGAGGTGGGTTAATAGCACCTTTTTAATCTATCTGAAGGGTTCACTGAAGAGCAAGAGGAAGGCAACAGTGCAGTCCTCCTCCACAGCTCTCTGTCCAAGCACACAATAGCCAGAGTGCTCCTCAGAACTGATCTACAATACACTGAACCATCTCCAGTGTCTGCTGACTTTGCCTGAAAGTCTCAGCACCTTACAGTACCCTAGCACAGGAATGTTCTGGGCTGTTATCCAAGACAATTACTCCTCCTTGCACAGAGACTGTGAAGGTTTTAGATGCATCAGCTCTCCCAGAATTTCTCTTAAGAGCCCTTTCTTTGTCAGGTAACTACTTTTATTCCTCCTGCTTGTCAGCCACTCAGTCATGTCCACTGCAGCCAGGCCATGTCACCACCTTGCAGCAGCCCTGGCACGTATTGATCCTCCCCTCACAGGCCATGGAAATCAGCACTGTAATTAACCCCTCACACCATTTATCTGACAAACAGTGGAAACACATGTCAGGAGAACCAAAGTGTCTTTCTCACACTTCTTACCACAAGTAGTCATCTGCTGTGCCTTTAGCCACCAGGTAGTGAACATTCACAGAGCTGCTCTGTCCAATTCGGTGTGCCCGATCTTCTGCTTGGATCAAAATCTTAACATAAAAAAATGACAAATAAAAAGGGAAAACTGCAACATCTGAGAAACAGTGTAAGCTCCAGAGAAGAGAAGATCTCATTTCTTATGCTTAGCAACTCTCTTATCTGGATCCTGTTAAGACCTGTATTCTCAAACAGACTACACCAAGAAGTAATCTGGTACATCAGGTTCCCAAAAGGCACTGAACAGTTTTCCATAGTAGAGGGTCAGCACTGATGATGGACCCTTTCAGGTCTTGTCTGGGCAAACCCTTAGGAGCTCTGTCAAATTAAGACAGAAGCGTGTTTCCCTTTTGTGCCACCTTCCCCTGCCAGCAAGCTGTGTAAAGCAACCTCACAGGTTCAAGCCCAGGCACCTGTCTTTGCAGGGCAAGCAGACATCAGAAACAGAAGGAGACAGACCCTAGAGAAAGTTGTCTGCCCATTACATCTCTTAAGCAGCAACATTTCTGTTCTCCAGGAAACATCCAACCCCTGTCCCCTCCAGGACATTTACCCCTGGGTTCCAGAAAAGCTCTGCAAACACCACCAAATCTGCAGCAGACAATGTCAGGCCCATGTTTGCAGCAGTGAGGGAAAGGACAGCCACAGCCTGCTTCTCTGAGAACTGGAATTTCTGGCACAGAGACTGCCGCTCAGCTGAAGATGTGGAGCCGTCAATGCGAATGTGTTCAACGCGCTGTTGAAAAGGCAGAAGATGCTGTTTAGAGACCTGGTGTTCCCTTTCTTGTATATTCTTTCCATGTTTTAGTGGATTCCATGTCCAGTGCTGCCACTGAGCAAAGTCACCAGTGCCACTGTGGGTTAGTCCAGAATATTACCTTCAACCATTCTTCACACTGCCCCAGCATGACCCCACATGCTTTAGGAGCATCCATGGAAATCTCACATGAGAAGTTAGACAAACAAGAGAAGTCAAGAGAAATGACTGGCAGGTCTATCAAGTCTCCCTACAGTATCTTAGTTCAAAAATATACGAGCACCACAGAGGTAAAGGCAGGCAGGGATGGTGAACTTGGTTAGTCTCATTCCCCCTCTGAGGAAAGCCTGGAGAACAACGGCCACACAGGGTTACACTCCTCCAAGAATTCACAAGCTGCAGGGCAGACAGTGGAATTAAAGAACATTAAATAAAATAAAAGCCATTCAGCTAATATCTATGAGGCATTCATCCTGACAGCTCAGCTCCCTCGGTGAAGGGCGCATCCAGAAGCACAGCAAGTAGAAATCATCTCTGTCACTAACTGTCCTAAACTATCTGACCAGCCATAAATCCAGGGGGCTGTTCAACAGCTTTGAAGCTGGAATAGTGATAAAGTTAAGACAAATCAGTCAGTCACTTACTTTCATTCTCAGCTCTGCAACTACTGCATCCAGCATTATCTTGTGATGAGCAAACACCAGGAATTTATTATTCCCACTTTCCAGTAACTCCAGAATGTATTCCCTAGATGGAAAAGGAAAAACAACAAAACACTATAAAATTATGTGCTAAGAGAATACAGACTTTGCTCACAACAAATTTTGAAGATTCATCTATACACAAACACTAGGAAACAGGCTAGCAGAAAAGGCTGCAGTAAAGTGCAAGTAGCAAGTCAAGTCTTCTATAGATTAAAATACAGGAAGGAAAATTCCCTCAGTTTTTCTTGTTTTTCTTTACCATAGGCAGACAGCTGCCTACATTATACTTGGGTGTCAAAGAGAGTAAGTTTATTATATCCTACTTGGAACATGACATCTCAGGCCAATTTACTGAAGGTGATCTATACTTAATTACAATCTCACTCACCCACCTGTATTTCTAACTTCTGCACAATCACAATACATTAAAATAATCTGTATGCAGTTAAACTTCCTGGGTTTACTTGGGATTGTTTTATATCAGAAGAAAACACCTCTAAACATACTGATCAGAAAAAAATTACCTTTTCTTGCAAAGGTTCCCACTGGCAATTTACTCCAGCTTAAGTATCTAAATTTGTCAGCTATTTCTACGGGTTATCCACATGCATATAGGCTAATGGCCAATGAGAGGCAACAAGACTCCTTTAAATTACTTAAATGAAAATACCTAGCTTTCCTATGTACTAGCAGCACAGCTACAGAACCCATTTCTATGTAGTAACTTGTATTACAATCAGGTTAACTGGAGCCTGAGGAACACCTATAAGCCCATACAGATGATGTTATTTTTTCTTTGGAACAGCAAAGTTGTTGAGAAGATCAGGAATACCAAGACTTTTGCTAAAGTCAACACATCTTAGGTCAGCAGCAACTGTCACAGGACCAAGAAGGATTTCCAGCACTGTATTAAGATGGCAGACAACTCTGCAGGGTTCATAATATTCAGATTATATGACAGTATTATTTAACAAAGAAACCTGGAAGAGAAGGGGGACTGCTGTATTTTAAAACACATATCAAAGCATACATTCAGAGTAGTAAGCAGACGCCAAACAACACATCACAATTAATTTGTATCTTATTCCCACATTCTGGCAAGTCATTTCAGTGGAAGCAATCCACTGGAGCAATGGAAAACATTAAAGAGGTGCTGATGATCATAGGATAGGACCATTAGTTAGATGGTACTGTACCTTAGCAGCTTGTAGTAACTGATATTTTAAATGCTACTAAACCCCAGGAAAAAATGGACTACTTCCTACCAGAGAGTCAAATAAGCAACACTTCATGGTTTTATATTCAGTTCATACTTGCAACTGAAATAAAAAGAAATTTAAGTGTTCACTAACATAAAAGGAAGAAACTCTTCTACAGAAACGAATGCTGGGACTATGAAGTGCAGTTCTGTGCCAAACAAGCAAATTCTGCAGCAAGGTCTGTGACTGTGAAATCACACAGTGCACGTCAGTTGGTCCTTACATTCAGAGAGCTGTGGAAAGTAAACCATTTTCATATCATTACCATACTACTTATTGGAAAGTTATGCTATGACCTAAAGCAACTCCATTGCAGTCCCAGTAAAAAGGCTAAGGATGAAAAGGCACAGAAAGAAATTACTTCTAGAGAAAAGAGAGTTAAAAGCACACCTGTGGTACGAAACTTTTACTGCTGAGGTTCCATGTGAAGAGCCAAGAACTTCAGCAGGAGCTGTGAGATTTCTAAAGCACACCACAACTAAAGCTCAGCTGACCTCATAAGCTTTTTGGTTCAGAATTCCTGCTGCAGCAGAACTGCAGTGTTTGTTTTCTCAAATTCTGTTGATGCTTTTAGTTTCATTATTCCCCCACTCTTTTAAATTGAAAAAGGGTCCAGACCAGGGAATTTGATCCAAGTCCCAAACACGAAGTAATTTTAAATGGTTCAAATGACAGTTTAGATTTGTATCTGGAATGAAATCAGAAGGTATTACTCAGCCAAAGAATCCCAAGAGAAGAAAATGTTTAGTGCGTTGTAATTACAACCAAGTTTTTCTAGGTTTCTGCCTTGAGGCTATGCTCCCTGTCCCTGCACTATCTCTAAGCCACTGTCTCCCTGTTCTCAGCAGAAAACCACATTTTACTGGGCAAGAATGAAGCAGTGACACAGGGCTTACACGACTGAGTGGATTTTAGCTTCTGCTGTTCTGCTGAAGAAGACGAGAAGAGCTTCCTTCTCCTGTTGTTTCTGTAGAAGGAAGAGATAAACAAATTTGAGTCTCAAAAATGCCTTTTCTCCTTCTTGCTTACAGATCTGGTATTTCTGCTGCTGTCAATAAACACTTTGCTAGGAAAAAAAGTCAGCCTAAAAAAAGCAAAACAATAGAGGCTTGTGGGGGGAAGTCTCCTACTCGCCATTAAGTACAGCAGATACTCACCCAGTCCTGACACCTCCCTTCCTGCCTCCCACTCAGCTCCTACAAGTTGGATGACAAGTGTATCACAAACTCAGTTTTAGTCGAGAAAGTGTGTCCCAATCAAAATAGCAAGGAAAAACCCCTAAGTTCTGTAAGAACTGTATTAGCAACCTAGGAGCCTAGAACATGCATTTTCCACCCATAGAAGGAAAACAGACAAGAAAAGCAAAAATAAACCCTTCACATTTTTGGCTACTGCTCTGTGCACAACACAACTCAAGGCTGTTTTTGTAGGCGGAATGAGATTACTAGACAGGAGAGTAAGTAAAGAGGCAGGAGATATAAAAGACAATTAGAAATTGCTAACAAGAGAAAAAATGAGAGGAAATGGTATTTCACACAAAGGGACAAAGTAGACCACTTAGATAAAGGAAAATCAAGCTGAGCTCATTTTCATTTTGCTGTACACTCATTTAAAACTGTGCCTTCACATAAGGTGTGGCTCTGACCTTTGGAACTCAGGGTACTGCTTTGTCACAAAACGGTTTTTTAAAGTAAAAGTACCTGAAATAGCAATGGCTCATGGTGAAAATAAGTTTCTGACTTACACTTTCATATCCTTTGGCCATCCTCTTTGCTTCAGCTGCTAATGCAGCTTTGGTCTTTGCACTAATGCCTTCAGGAGCCACCACAACCATTTTGCGTTGCTTTGCTGGAAGCTGGGAAAGCACATCTGATTTCAGACGTCGGATCATGATGGACTCTTCCAGCAAAAGTTTCAGTTCAGTTAAGTTGGATGATCCAGAGTAGTCCCAACCCCATGGCATCTGGGAAAGGGCAAAGCAGTTATCAGTGTCAAACCTATAAGAGACTGCTCTGCATACAATCCAAAAGTAGAATAAATTTCCAGGGAATCTGGACAAGGCAAGAACTTGACGGTCAACAGGAGACTTGACAAAAATTGCAGTAAGGTAAAAGCATACAAACTAATCCACTCAACATAAAAAGGTTACTTACAAGCTTCCCTTCTGACTATCTACAAGAGCTCAGGGAGGTGCAGGGAAGAAGACTATGCAGAAAGGTGACAGGGATCCCTACTCCAGCCCTGTGCCCTGATATTCACTCTTACACAGGAGGGTGTTGCTGCTCTCCACTTGCAGCTTTGAGCAGGCCAAAAGAACTCACGGCAGTTCTGTGCATAAACATTTTCTCAGCTTTAAGTAGAGAGACACAAAACTAACTCTAACAGCATGAGGACATACATCTTTAACCCAGATGCCTTCACAGAGTTGTTACACTTGTCTGACATGCTAGGTCAGAACTGCCTGTTCTCCATTACAACCTGACTCCTGCTCTGCCTCCTGACACTCTATTTCTGCCATTACTGTTTTTGGCTCAGACTCAAGCAAACCAGAAATCAACTGTGGCCCAAAAGACATCACTCCAAACATTGTCTCTTCAAAGCATCATCACTTCAATGCTCCTCTGAACAAGCCATTCATTTACTCCTCCTGGAAGCACTCCCCTCTGAACTTGGCCTGTCCTCCAAGATCCTATGTGCAGGCAATATACACCTGTTCAATTAATCTCAGCTCATCAGTTCTCCTACCAGCAACCCCACAGACTATCTCTTACTCTCTGAGAAAGAACCACAGTGGCATCAAAAGTGGTACATTCCCCAAAAGAAGCATCTTTCAAGCAACTGTCTTTCAGAAAAGAGACCAATGTGGTTTTCATGTTGAAGCAAGGGAAAAAAAGAAACCTTTCTGCTGCAATTTCACAAATAAGTATAGGGAATACAGCTACAGGAATACAAAAAAAACAAGGTGGGGAGAGAGGTGAAATCCTTCTCATAGCTCTTGTTTTAAATAATATTGGCAGTGTCCAAAAATACAACCTCTGGTCTTGGAATAACATTCCAAAGTAAGTCACTACATATTCCCTCCTAAAATGCATATAATGGAGATGTGACAAGCCTCAGCACCTCTATCAGCTACATTAATTGATAAAATAGATTTAACTTTAAATAGCTATATTGATTTTGTCTTCCCCAAGACAAAACTGCTACAACACATAAATGGAAGTAAAAGAGAAAGAAGCTCCTAAGTATTCACTGCATCCTCCATCCTCTCCTAGAATGCATGGGACAAAAAAAAAATCACACTAGCCATAAGGTTAGTCATGCTACTGATTGTATTAAGGGGTGGTGCTCTATGAACAGGGATGAGAACATGCTGTGGGGCAGGAAGAGGATAAATCAAAGAGCTTATATGCAAGTAAGACCTTTCTGATACCCAAAAGTGAATGTTCCTACTTTAAGTTGTGATAAAACAATCTGCAATCCTATTGCCATATTGTACTGATGTGAACCATTAACTGACTTCAGATTCTGGTACTGATGGGCATCATTAAACTCATCTGACTTAATCTATTCCTACATAATTATCCACCATCTGATTAGCTACAGTTGGTTCATTAAAACAAGAAATTATTCAAACCCTAAACATATCACCAGTTTGAATCCTGTAGAATTAAAACTTTGGCTCTGACAACAGCCCAGTGGCGTAGGGCTAGAGTTTAATAAGCCCACCTGGATCTCAGCAACCCCTCAAAAAACCAACATGGGTATCACTACTCTGCTTCCCTGAAACCCAGAGTGCAACACAGATGCATCCCTCAGGTCCATGGAAAGCTAGCTCAAATCTACCTGGATTTATTAGCTTTAGGCATTCTGGATGAAAGGTGACATTGCTGACCCACAGTCTTTATGCTCCCTTTCTGCATTTCTCAGGCTCCGTGGGCCCAGCAGAGCAGATGGACCAAAGCAAGAAGGACCCCTCTGGTACTGTGCCCAGCCTCCAAAACCCACTGCCCACAGTGCTCAGGGCACTGGTAAGTGAGTAGGAGGGATCAACATGATTAGGCTGCCCAGCACGGCCTGCTGTGGGATATTCCCGGAGCTACCTCCTTCCACTTAAAAGCCTGTGTTTTCCCACTTTCCACTTCCATAACAAGCAAGTCACACATATGCTTTGTGTCCATGTAGCCAAATTGATTTCAGAAGAGCAGCATCCTCCTAAGGCAAAGAATAAGGCACACACAAAGCCAAGATAACATGTACTGTCATGTTAAAAAGCACATACAGGCAGAGTACAGGCAGTACGTTTAGGTCATATATTGCTTATGGTGCCAGAACAATTTCCAAACATTCAAAAGGAAACAATTGAGCTCTGTGCTGCACCTAGCTAGTTGTGAAGAGATAATTACTTCTGAAATTATTAAAATTTACTTTAGTAATACCCTATTGTGGAAAAGAAAAGAGAAACAAGAGGGACATTTATTTTGCCAAAATAAACATGTGGCTTTGATCCATAACATTCCAGAACACATGCTTCCAACTGTGATTTTCTACCAAAGTGTTACGGCATCTTACATGAGTCAGTAAACTTATTACAGTGTTAGCAAAAGCTGCAAAACTCTTACAAATTCAGAGCATGTGCTCACATAGAAATTACTTAATATTTGCCAACATCAGCCAGTTTGAAAAATGAATTCACAGCATGTATTTTGGGAAACTGTCTTGGGATATCTTCTAAATATCAGGTGACATTTCACTTGCTGCATTTTTAAAAGTACAGATACTGGGGGGGTTGAATTAATAAAAAATTATAAACTTTTATAACTTTTCTAATCAGATCTGCCAGATATTTGCAATTTTCTATCATGAAATCTTGAAACAGAAACTAGTCAGACTTTAGTTTTAAATTGATTGGATCAGGTTTGCCAATTTTTCTTTAATGCAATCAGATTTATTATTAATACCAAAACATTTTTACATAACACCTTTCATCCTTACACATCTTCAAAGCCTCGCAGAGCCTCTCTGGTTCTGTGCAATTCTACCTCCACTCATAATGCTGCCCATTTCAGGTCAGAAACCAGAACTTATTTGAGTATTGACAGCAGAAGTACCACAACAGCTCTTCAGAGAGGATGCAACTCCTAACACAGTCTCAGGTTAGAGCTACAGCAACAAATTTGAGGGATACTTTATAGTCATGAAGGAACCAACTAAAATCACCTTCTAAATTCTTTCATTGCCGAGTGGATCTACGGCAATCCATATTCAGCAGGCTCATCTTTTTCTCTAATACTATCTACATCTCTTTATTTCCAGCTGCTTCACTTCTCCAAACAACCAAATTCTTCCTAGGTTCATACTATCATTTACTGGCATTAACTGTAACAAAATGTCCCAGGTGAGCATAGAGAAGACCAACAATGTTCAACTGTTCAGGAGAGGCAGGTCAAACATAGAAACAAAACTGTACTAGAAGTCCTCACGAGCTTTTGAAAGGAAGCTATATAGGTTGTGACCTCCATGCTGAGTTTCACTGAAGGTTGAAAAGTCATTTACATTGAACACACTGTTACAACCTGGATCCTGTAAAACAATTTTATTTCTTTTATCCAAGGTCCATGTGCCTCATAATTGAAAAGACAGCTACCTGTGCAGAACTGTACCCTTAACAGGGCTTATCAAACTCCAAACCTACTTAGACTCATATGCTGCAAATCAGCTTCCCTTTTTAATTAAGAAAACCAAGAAAATTAAACTGTATTTCCTCATTTCCCTCTAGGAATCATTCTGAAAGGAATGCTCAGAAAGGAATCTTTGAGTTTTAAAGATAATGAAGCTTAGCAGATGTGGCCTCTCCCTCCATGTGATTCCTGCTATGGATGGAGACCCAGGACTGATGCTCTGTGATTCTGCATGCTAATGGCCTCACTCTCATCAATGGCATCTGCACATGACTACCAAAGCCAATGAAGTGTTCCTCTGACTTGCACATTTGGACATACACAGAACAGCACTACACTGGTTATGAAAGCAAGTGGGCATTCAGATCTAGCAAAAAGGTGATTCAAGAATTTTATGAGACTGCAGTAAGAATCTTCTTGATGGAAACTTGGTATATGTTAGCTACCTCAAACAGAAAAGAAAACAAACACAAAAGCCTTACAAATAGCTGTGACTATTTTTATGGCATACACTGATGATGTTCAGTTCTTCAGTGAACACTGAAATGGTCATTTGGTGTTTCCAACTACTTTGCTAAACACTGCAAATTAGAGCTATAGGGAGATTTGAGTCCCTCTTTTGTGTCTATGCAACCAGCACAGAAGATCCTAGAGCCTCTGTGTACAAGAAGCAGCAGCAAAAGCTCTTCTCTCAGCAGTGTGTTCCAACGCACACAACGGCCCTAGGGATGGCAAATCCAAGCACAGGTCAGTTGCCCACACTTTGGCAGCAAGGCAGACATTTGCTATTGTGGCTGCAAATGCTGGCCTTCTGCAAAGACAAATGCTTGCAGTGGTTGGACTCAGTAACTCCGTGGAAATAACTGCTGAGCGGCTGGCATTTTGTGCCCATGAGTTTTTTTCAAAATATGCTGAGGAGTGCATCCATTTCTTAAATTAGAATAGGGTGGAATACAAAGATATAGTCTGCAAGTCTTCATTTTTTTACCTGCCTGGAGGTATAAAATCCAAAATCACAAGCAACAAATTCCTTCATCACATAGTGACTACAACTAAAAACTAGGGGTTTTCTGTTTGTTGATTTTTAATTTTTTAAAATCAATTAGCCCAAATCTACAGCTACTTAAAGGCCTCTAAGTTACTCTGCCCCTTTAAAAAACTCAGGGTGGGGCAAGATCTGGTAAGAATAGGCTCCTTTCACCAGTTATGGACACATTTGTTTGGGGATTTCCCCCCCACTTTTATTTCCATGGCTTTCAAGGCAAGAAACACTAATGCCTTCATGTCTCAGGCCCACCAGTGCAGCACCTAGACCTCCTCCACTTAAGAACTTCTAAAGTGTTATTCAGCAAAGAAAGGTCCTCAAGAAAAGATATAGTACCATGCAGAAAGAAGGAAGAAACAAAAAAGCCTCTACATTTTTACAGAAGCACAGAGCAGTTTGCAGAGCCCCGGTTTGCCCCTTCCCCATGGCAGTACCTTCCTGGCGTCACAGTAGCGCAGGCCAAAGGAGTGGAACTGTGGGAAGAAGGTCGGCTGCACAGCGGCGATCTGCGAGTACAGCTCTGCCGGCCGCGACATGGCTGGCGTCCCTGAGAGCAGGATCACTCTCCTGGCAGCCTGGGAAAACCAAGCAGGTCATGGTTATTGTACAGCTTACGACAGAGCAGAACTTAAGGAGTCACCCCAGTCCTGAGAGAAAATCCCAGACTCCCCTGTTCAAGCACCCTAAATGGAAGAGTGCTTTACCTTCACAGGTACTTTCAGCTGTTGCTGCCTGAAGACGTTCAAGGACAGTGCTTCGAACTTCTAGGGACCAGGACAAGCCACACAGTTTCTTAATACCCATCCACATGCTCTAAGGGAAGGGTGCATCCATTTTTACTCCAGTACTTTCTGAATCAGCATTTATCCACTAGAGACTTTAATATCTTATGTCAGGCTCAACTTTTCATTTGGCCTCAGCTATCACAGGAAACTGACACACTGTTGCAAGTACATCCCCATCTCCAAAATAAATTCTCTCATAATAAACCTGCTAGAGCAAGCCACAAGCAGACTGTCTTTCTCACAAAAGCAGAAGAGATACAAAGGAGGATTATTTTCTTACTTCTTTGTTTTTTAGGGTTTTTTTAATTACCCTAGCAAGGACAAAAAAATGAAGCTGTCTGAAGCACGGCCAGAAGATCTGACAGTCAATGGTGAGTATAGGCACAGCTGGCTGGATGCTAGAACATGAAAGAATAAATATAAGTCATGTAAGAAGATTGTAAAATGTGTTGTAGGGGAGACAGGAAGAGGATGGAAAACCTGGATCTAAAGTAGGTGCTTCCAAGAAGCAGAGGGAAAAAAAATTACATGATAGACATTAGAGTCTCCAAGATATACTTATACCTTTATATTGCCACTATTACCTAATTCTATTATTAGATAAAAGCTATGAATTTATACTGCTGTAAATTCATATATTGTAGTTAAATTACACATGCCTTGCAATTTCCTACATGGTTTAATGCAGGTTCATTAAAATAACAAAAAGATTGTTGAGTGACATCTGTACCAACAGCTCATTCACATTTAAATGAAAAAGAAAATTAAATTCTTTTATCATTTCACTGAGATCAACAAGTCACTCAGATCTATTCAGCTGTTTCATCCACTTACCAACCAAATCTGGTGGAAAAACAGTTTCGGAAACTAATTTCAAGACTCTATCAGTTATTTATATATAGGCTGTGATCAAGGTGGGATTTGCCTTCTCCAGTAATCCCTATTAAACAGATCAGAGGGAAATGTGATCACCACCAGGATCAGACAACTCCCACAAACATTTAAAAAACCAGAACAGTTACTGAACTAAGTAAGAGGAGCAAAGGTCAAACCTTTGAGCATGTCAGAAGGTGAGAGTTTGCAAAAGAGAGGTACTGATGCTACTCAAAAGAGGAAGGAATCACAGAGACCAGAGACACCAGAACCCATGAGGAAACAGCGATCAAGCAGAAATTAGGTCATTTTTAAAAATTAAGGTAACACTAGAGGACAACTGAACAGAACCTACACAGTATCTGACACCTAGCAGAAACCTTTGAGGAGGAAAGTGACGCTACCCTGAGAAATCTGCTGAAAAGCTAGACAAGCAAGTCCCACAAGTGCAAGAAACCTCCGAATTAAACTTGTTTCTCATGGACCAGCAGAAGGTAACTGCCAGAAAAAGGGAAACATGAAGGCATGGGATGACAGACATCTCATGTAAGAAAACTCTGGATCAAGCTAAAGCAAGAACAAACTCAAAACAGACCAGGGACATAATAAATGCAACATAAACCCCAACTGTGTTGAAAGAATTTACGCCGTTCTCTCGCTTTTCAGAGGGTGCTCTCTGGGAGCTGCACACGATGAGGTTGGAACACTAATTCCCCAAGAGTCAAAACAATTATTCAAGCTCCTTCCCCAATACCTAAACAGGTGTCCAAAGAGAGGATGATGACGTTACAGGTCATTTGAATTCTAAACTTGTCCAGATGCTGCTTTACTGTGTGTAACTTATTTCTGAACAAACAGGGTATTCAACCACTGCAAGCTCTGACCAAGGGCTGTGACATGTCTTCTAATTAACCATTTAAAACAAACTGAAAAGTGAAAAAAACCAAATCAAAACAACAACAAAACCAAACAAACCCCGGAAGACACTAACTCTACCAGAGCTGTGAACTCCAGAAATTAATTCCAGAAAATTGCATGGAACATAGGTGGTCTAACTCATTATCCCAAAGGTCTCTTTCAGCTTTAAAACCTGTGACAGGCGGAGCCCAAGAAAGAACGGAAGGAAAAAATAAAACCTAGGATAAAAAATTTCCAAGTGCTGAATGCTGACTTAAATTCTGGATGAAAGAAATGGCTTTGATTGCCATTTCTTTTTCTAGTGGCAACTCATTTTGAATAGATGCCAATAAATATTTGCTCCTGCAGAAAAGTCTCTGCTGATCACTTCTTAATTCCGGTTTCCTGCTGAATCTTCTGTGCTGCCAAGAGTGAGCATGTAGCCTCTTTCTTCAGAGGTCTGTAACAATAATATGGAACACCACAGAAAATAAGATTGCAAGGGCCAGAAAGGACTTTCTAGCAAAATAAGATCTTGTAATCAATTGATTACAATTAACATATCAATTGACATATTTCCACATAGATGAACATTAGCTGCTCAGTTGCATTTAGGCATGAAGTTCCCAGAACTGGTGGAGACCTGGTCTGCAGTTCTCATTTATTAAGTAGCCTAAGACAAATGTGGCTTTGTAGCACTACACAATACACCAGCAAGAATTAATTTGACAGCTGTGAAAACATTTACAGAAGTCACTTTTGAAAATCAAAGAATAATTTATTAAATGATGGCACTTACTTTAGAGGTCAAGACCCAGCAGCCAACGATTCAAAGGGGACTAGGCAAGGCAGAGGGGTTATGTGACAGACAAATAATCGAACATGCAGAGAGCCTCATTAACATACAATGAGTGTCTCTGTGTTAAATGAATTTCACAGCAGGAGCTCTGCCATATGCTATCAGTCTGACATACTTTTCTAAATAATTGTGGCTGGTTCTGGCTGCTCGTGTCCCAGTTTTTGCTTACTGTGTCATTTTAAACTGCTTAGCTTAAGAATAGCTTATCCTGCAAAATGAACAATCTGAGAAGGACCATAATAAAATAATCACCTGATGAAATAGAAGATATGATAAAGGGGAAGAGTAGCAGCTGCTTTGAGGAGTCCGTTTCTCTACCTGGGCAAGAGATTGGGCTCTGCATTTCATAAGACAATCATACAGTAATTATTCAAAAAAATATAAATACTTTTCCCTATTGTTAACAGACATCTAGACAGACAATGTGTGTCAAACAACAGTGGTAAGCTATGACTGAAGCAAATTAAACTGACTTCCTATTCCAAGAAAGAAAAAAAAAATGGAAGGTAAAAGCGGATCTGAAGATGAAGCCCTGAGGGCCCACAGCTTCTTCAGTTTCAAGATGAAGTTCCTTCTCTCAGATAAATAAACCTTTCCTTATTGTCATCTGCTAATCCATACAGATTTGTAACACCTAAAGACAGCTGCTGTTTATTTCCTGACAGAAATAGAATTTTTTGTGTTCCCTCCTCACCTTATACCTTCAGCATGGGCCTGTTTCTCTCCACTATTTTTAAGCTGCTCTATGGCAACAAGCATAAAAGGTTTAGATTCCAGCCACACAGTGTATTTGGACTCCCATAACAAAACCAATGACCTTTACCCCTGCAAACATCAGGATGTGCATCAGACTATTAAATGGAACAGCAGCTCAATGAGAACAATCAAATTAGTAATATTATCCACATGTTGGAGAGCAATGCCTACAGAGACCACAAACAGTATAAGAACATTTAATGCCACTGGAATTTTTTATTAGATAGTACCTTTTATTTCTCAGTTCCCAATGCAATTCTTCACTACTTTCAAAAAATTCATCCATTTTCCATTGGGACCTTCCCTAGTTTCCATGCCTTGCTGTATTCCATGAAATTACAGAAGAATAAAGACCATGCAGCACCTTGGCTGGTCAAAATAAGTAGAATCCTTTCTACTTTGGTCCCCAAGAGATCCCACTGCAGATCAGTGAAATCTTGTTTTGTTTTTCCTTCTTTATCCATCCCTGAGGCTTTGCTGATTTTAAGGATATTGGTAGTATGTATACTCCCTCTCCTATGTTTTAGTCTCTGAGCCAGTCTAATCTTAGAAGGAAAAACCAAAACGCTTACAAGAACCATAATACTACTGACACTTTCTGCCTCTGAGGGAAGCAGATGCAGGGCAGAGGTGAAGGGAACAACTAGTATTGTCAGTATTCCTAGGAGAACTTAGCTTCAAACATGAGGCTACAGAAAACAGCAAGATGACAAGTAGGTCCTATTACCAATTGACACAGCTTTGAATCAGGGGGAAGGAGACATGCCAGGCCTAACAGGCCTTTTGGTGACTCAACCACAGCCCAACTATGCAGCTATTCTCACTTTGATATGCATGGAAACAAGACACAAAGACCACTTTGAACACAGTAACCTCCAGCTCCTGACTGGGGACAGATATTAGGCAGCTGCCAGCACAGACCTGCTGGTGTGAAAGCTGGCTGACTTTGAAAACAGCATTTTTGCCACATGACCAAACATCTAAGAACTCTTTTCTGCTACAGCTTTCAATCCATCCTTCTCCATAATGCTGCAGGGATGCACACAGACTGTGTGCAAACTCTACCACCACCTTTCCCACAGGTAGACGGAGCCCCCATGTACAAGTCTGCATACCCACAAGTTTGCACATCCACTGGAACATGAAAGGAATAAGAAATATGGCCTAAACATCTTGCTGCTCCTATTTCACCCTATCTTACTGCTCATGCAATTGTAAGTTCCTCTCAAAGTTCTGTCCACTAACAGTAAATCTGGCATAACATATCTATATATTTACTCTAAAATAATGACAACCTGGGGCAAGCCATGAGGCAGCGAGCACAGCCACTGCATACATCCAGCCATTATAAAATGTCTTCCTCTGTCTCAAGTAAAATCTCTGAATCTGTCAGGGTAGCAGCTAAGTACATCAGAAAAGATGTACTGAGTGCTGCACACACAAAATTTGCAGCTTTTGTTAATATAAAAAGTCTAAAAATTCCCAACTGGCAAACTTAGGTGACATGTTTAATACATGGCTTTGCTTGACAATTCCATACCACACTTGCTCCGCAATATATACAAGAGCAGGAAAAGATGAATTATGACTGAGTGGCTAAAAACACCATTTTGAAAACCAGTCAATATCAGATATTAAAACTAAAAGAAGGCTTTAAATGCTGTAACCATGAGCTAAAGATTTGAGAGGTGGAGATTCAGTCTGGCTATCTAACAAGACTATGTTATCTTTATTATCAATGTACTAATTTAATCCAATTACTGTGCAGTTCTGAATAAACACTTGCAGCAACTTATGTATTTTATTCATTATTCAAATGGAGAAGTCAAAAAAGCAGATTCTATCAAGATAAAAAGAATTAATTAAGTATGGACAGAACTGACAAACATTTCTGTCTCCAAAACATTTTAACTTAGATCTGTCCACCATTATCATGGACTCATAAATCTTTGTAGCGTGTAAGGACCAAGGATCACATTTCTTAAGTAGATTTCTTTTTTTTCTGTCCCTAAAAGTCAGTTCAAGCTTTTATGCTTTAGGACATTGAGATCCCCATGGGAAATACCAGCAACCATGGCAATTTCAGATAGTTTAAAGTAGTTTTATTCTAACAGTTAGAAGTGGCAATGCTTAGAATGTAGACAAACAGGGCATGAGTTAGCCCCGAGGGCTCTGGTTACAGCACTGGCACAGCTGCACACTGTGACCTTAAGGTAGGGACTGAGGTACTAGAAGCTGTTTAGCTCTCAAGGACTTGCCTACACATTTTCTGGTCTCTTCTAACAGCCCTACTGCTGCTCAAATCCTTTTAACATAGAGAAGGCAAGAACAAGAATATTACTCTCAGCAGCATGTTTAGCCATACCTCTTATTCAGTAATTTCAAGGTATCATGTAAAATAATGAAAACACTCCCATTTCTACCCCACTGGCTACTTACTAAAGTATCACATAGTATAGTTGTTAAATTCAGTATTCAAGTGATGAAAGCTCATGATATTTTGGCAGTTCTTTAAAGTACAAAAACATTGCTGTCATGTGTTGTGCCAGTAGTGACCACAGTATCACTCACTAGGAGCTGAAGACACAGCTGCCAAAGGGGATAGTTTTAGAGCAAAATGCCTATGTTGAAAAGCAAGGAGAGAAGAAAAATGGCTATTACAGCAAATACTTCACAAATTTTAGTCAGCAACAAGGCAAACAGAATTTACCTGAACATCTAACACAAAACATCTGGTACTGCGTGCTCATTGCAGGTGAGAGAACGCACGATATGAATGTGAAACTCTCAATGCTTTCAGAAGACTGAAATTCAGTTTCAGAAGCATCAGCTCTCAATTCTTTAAGACCAGTGATGTGACAGCATAAAACTGTAAATTCTTAGGAAGTGCATACAGGCAATTAACCTCTGCCTAACAGCTACCATCTTTCACTCTCATATCTTGCAGCCTGCAAATAATTTTGACAAGCTGATCCTTACAAAACTTCAAGTAGCAAAGGATGAGGCTGCTTTTTGAGCATTTTGCAACGGGGCAAACTTGTTATTTTTCGCAATTTTCAGACATACACTCTAATTATTGTATTTCAAAATGCTCACAGAATTGGGCCTCCTACTTAAGTTTCCAAACATTAAAAGCCTGAAGTGATTTGAAAACCAAAAGAAGACTGAGACAGGCCTTTAAGGAGAACAACCAAGTTATTCAAGGACAACCATTTTCAGCATGCCATTAAGAATCTTGCATACTAAAGTTGGTTGCTGTAAAGCCATCACAGTTCAAATCTTCTCTTTATACATACTGCTGATTAATTGCTGAAGAGGAACTGCATTTACCTTCTTCTAATGTACAGACCCTGCAGTGTCTGGAAACTACCCATAACTTTAATCTGTATCTGTTAAGGGCTACCAGGGTGAGTTTGACTCTCTAATCCCAGGACAACAGGCAAACATTAGAATTTACATTTCTCCTGGTATCTTATAATTGACTCCTGTCTTCCTTCTGTGGGCCACTTGTCCCACTAACCTCACATTCTGCCATTTCCCAGTAGCTCTGTACATGTGACCAGCAGTAATGCTCCTAAGTCCCGGCAACATAAATATATTGGATGCCTGCGGTAAGAGTCTATAACCCTAAAACCAGGGTTGCCCTAGGCAATGCCATTCTAACATGCAGCAGCAATATGTATACCAAGAAATAACTGATAATGATTCTTTTCATTTAAGAAGCTATTTTGACACCACTATATTCTTTCTACTCTCCCTGAATACATTCAGTAAGGTCTGACATTCCCTTTTCCCTGTCACCACAGAATTCATCAGTGGCAGTACCACAATTATATAAAGGGAGCTTTTGTAGTTCTTTTGTAAGGTTTTGCCATCTAATATTTGTGTGGAAACAAGCGGTAAAAACAAATTTCAGTCCTGGATCTATACTATTACCTGTATTTCCCCTTGCACACCAAAAGAATTCAGCTGCTGGTTCCTAAACCCTGCCAAGTGGGGCAACAGGGCCCCGTGAGCCTGATGTTAGCAATCGGAGCTTTAGCACCCAGCATACACACCTTGAGTAGAGGCATGGCGGCTTGGCAGCGTGCAGTTTTTGTGTTCTTCAGGAAATGAGATTCATCCTGAAACAAAATGAGCATGAAAGCAAAGTCAGTTCAGATCCATAGTCCAAATGCAGGTTACAGAAAAAAATCCCAGTTTTCTCAGCTATCTAGTATTACAGGCCTTTCATTCAGGATATTTCAGGCATTGGGATAGTCACATCAAATTCTAAACAAAAGGACAGGATGCAGAGTGGCAGGCTTCCTGCACTCAAACCTGCAGCTGCAAGCAAACAGAACAAATATCAAACCTTGCAGGCATGAATCATAAATGAACATCGAAAAAAAGTGAGCAGAAAAGGCTGGAGAGGGAAGGAGAAAGAGGAATATTTTTTCCATAACCGATACTCATTTGCCCCTACGTATTTTTTAAATGCAGCAAACAAAGGAGGCCTATACTGTGCCAGTTCCCTTAATAAGGGGTTAATGCAAATGATAAGGAAAAAAGAAATCTAATTAAGATCCAACTGTTCTGCTGATAGGGCTCACCAGGTGGGTAATAGTCTCCTACTTCAGGCATCACCCTCAAATGGGCTTCACTTCTACTGCTATAGTAAGGCAGAACTTAAGGCACAAAAAGCAATCAGCACCCTCCAAGGGTATATGCTCATCTTTCCATGTGCGTAGAAACAAGCATGAAAAGACAATGCAACTGCTTAGCCTCTCAGGCACAGCCTTCTCTCTCCTAAATAACAAACAGCCATCTAAAGAAGATCAGAAGAAAAAGCAGAAAAGCTCAGCATGCAATAGGACTACTCTCATCTGTAAAAAACTACAAAGGGTCCAAATTTGAACATACAAACACACAGAAAGAACATCTGCCAGTTCAGGCCTAGTTAAAACTTCCAAGCAGTAGGCTCAAGCCTACAAAAGTAATAATCCGCATTTCCACCTTGACAGAATGTGTGTAGCAGAAAAAAATATAAAAATGAAAAAGAGCACTTCCCCCATGAGTAGCTTGGTCTCCAAAGAACTCCATCTATTACCACAATCCCATCTGAGGCTGAGAAACAAAAAGATTATTATGTTTCAATTGTCATGATCTTTGGGCAGGTGTATATGTGTACCGAAAACTAGACTGAGAACATCAAATACTCACAGTAAGGTACATATACATTTTTTGCTCTCTATTGATCCAAGCTGGATTTAAAACCCTAGATGTTTTGAATTTTTAGTAACTGAAATCCAGAAAAATGCCATTTACTGTGGTTCTGTAAAAAGATAAAAAACTGGAATTTGAAATAGTTTACAAAATAAACTATACAAGTGATCAAAGAAAGCTTAATGCAGTCATCCAGTGGAACACAAGCCAAGGGAGATTTTTTTTTTATGCTTTACCCACATACTTGATGTTGAAAGGTTATCTGGTTTACTGGATAAACACTAACACCATCCTGAAGTCCAAGACTTAAGAAGATACAATTCCAAGACTACTGTATTGGCACACCACATTAAACACTTTTCTCTCCAGCAGAGGACATAACCAAGCACAATGAAATCAGAGAGGCACCATAACAAGTTAAAGTGAAAACACAGCCTTAGGAATTAAAGGAATTGAATTCTACTAGTTATTTCAAACTGTTTCAGAGAAACCTCATGCTTGTACTGATGAAGACAGCGGTGTTCACAGCCACAATCACAAGGTACAAGTCCTAAATAAAGCCAACTTCACACTTCTTTGCTGTACAAAGGCTACCACATTTGCAACATAAAATTAATTTGAAAATTTTCATGTACCACTTACAACAATAACTACTTGGAATGTGCTTTTAAGTTGCTTGTCCATCCTGCTGAGGAGATCAAAACTGATTATGTTGATCAAGCTTCCTGTTAAGTTGTCTTTCCCACTCACTATGACATTGGTGCTTCCTGGACTCAAGGACGGAAGCCATCTGTGAAATGCCTGGAGGAAGAGGAAAGAAATTAATTGCACTCTGGCGTTTATCTTTATTGTCAAGATCTCAAAGCACTACACAGAACATCCTCATGAATACTCAGAACATGGACCCACCCCATCCACCATTAGACATCATTTTGGAGCACAGCAAGGGTAAGTAGCCTCCCATGGCAACCTCCCTGCTAATGGGAACATCAAGAACATAATTCAGGCTACAAGACAACATCTACTTTACACAGCAAGGAAAGCTCAAACCCTATTCCTTCTTACTGGAAAAATAAAACAAAAAAAAAACCAAACCAAGAGTCAAATGAAAGAAAAACAAACCAACCCCAGTAATACCCCAAAAAAACAAACAAAAATCTGATCTTTAGTGGAAATGTGCATAACCTCCTGAGAGAGGTACATGCTATGCTCAGAGACAGAGAATACTGTGACCACTGCTTACAGGGAAATTTAGTTTTCCTACTCAACAGGAAACCTAAGGTTGTGAAACACAGACTTCTTAGCATAAACATCTATCACTATAGCAATGTTTACTCCACAGTGAGGGTGAATTACAACTCACTCAGATGAACAAAACCCTTCCACTACCTCCTCTTCTTAAAAAGTCCACCAAAAAAACCCAAAAAACAACCCCAAACCAAAATGAAAAGATCAAATTGACAACACACCAGCTGCTCTATGACAGCAGCTGAAATTCATGTGGTAATTGTCATTCCATCAACCTCCTGAAATGCTCCACACACCAGAGCAAGATATCCTCCCCCAAACCCATCTGTTAGCCAGACCACCCACCATTTCCCTTGTAATTCTGTCCCCAGTGACACCAAGCTCTCGCAACATTTGAGTTCTGCTGATGTTGCTCTGCAGAGAACTGTCTGGGCCCATCAGAATCTGATCCCTACAGAAATGTAACCAAATGGTGATGAGAAATGGCATCTCTGTCTCTAGGAGCTTTGCCTGTTGAAATCCCCAACCACAATCATTCCTCTCCACTGTTCAGCAATCTCATGCAGGAGCAGAAGGAGTCGAATGTGAGCTTCTCACATTTCTCAGTATGTGATAAAGTAACAATTAACTATCCTTCTCCACTTACTGAAAGCACCACAACCAAAATGAGTGGACGTGCAAGCAAGCTTAGCTACCAACTAAAAAAAACATGTGCTTGACACCACATCAAAATTTAAGACAAAGGTGGCAGCAAAAGTAAAGTACCTGGAAACTCCTACTGTACTGCCCTCTCCTTTTAGAAAGGGCACGTGACTAATTTACACAATAAAACTGATCCTAAATCTTTCACAGGGTGCTGACCTTAGTCCACAAGAAATGCTATGAAACTACCCTGTTAATTATTAAAGTTTCAATGGTGAACTCCAAATGCACATGGGTGCAACACTTCAGACCCAGGAGTACCTTGCCCCTTCCCACCAGCTTCCTATGGCACCTTGACTATGAAGTCATTCAGCGGCCTGAGCACAGAAATCAAAAAAAACCCAAAAACCTCTGATATTGCTAAGATGAAGAAAATTTCTGCCAATTTCATTCCAGAGACACCACAAAGCTTCTACCATTACAACAAAACACATCTGTACAAGAATGAACCGAGTAGATTACAGACTATAATAAACTTCACCTTCTGAATTTCTGTCACATTTTTCTTACATCTGCATCCATCACGTACTCAAAAAAAAATCAATCAGATCTTTAAAGCAAGTGTCCTAACAAAACATCTCCCACAAGAGCCTCCTGCGCAGCTGGAAGTAGGGGAAGGAAGAAATCGAGCAGTCAAATTAAAAAAAAAAAACAAACCCAAAACAAGCATACAAAAATGCCTCATATTTCTTGTGAAAAACAGAGTTCACTGTCTTGGTAAAACTTAAAAAGGTTTAATAAACAGACAATAGGAGACAAACATAAAGCAAAGCATTACATACGGCCTTGGGTTCCTACCAAAGAGCACACACTACCTCAGAAAACACTTCTTTAAATGCATAGACATGTTGTATATTCATAAACCCTCATGCATCATTCAAAACATTCTTTTGGGTCCCCCCTACCCCACATGTACCACTCCCCCCTCCTTTGTAGATCTTGCATTCCAGTCACTCTCCTGGTATCCATCAGTCCGGTTTCGCTGGCTCTGATAAAGGACTATCGAAACCCCTTCCTTGATGCTCAGGTGCTTCTCCTCCAAGAATGCAAGGAATTCCTCTGCTTAGCCCTGACCACTCCCAGTTCCATGAGCAGGAAAAAAAATCTTTTGTCCCTTACATTTACCATTCTATCTAACATTACATATATATACATAGCACCCATCTTGATATTTGTGAAACGCCAACAACATAATATGCACTTACAACATTCTTAAATCTCCTGAAGCAGAATAGAAGTTTATTTGCAGTTGCCCAATACTTCAGGAAACCTAGGCCCAAATTGTTCCTGTCAGATATCCCACAGAAGCAGTGGATTCAGGTTAGGTGTTGCCCCATAGGTCTACAGACCTTGAGATTTCAAGTATGATAAGCATCACTCCCTTTTTCAGTGAACAACTTTATTTTCTTTTCACCCTGCATTTTGTTGCATTACTGGATTTTAAAACACACACCAAGATGCTCTAACAACCTGGTTATAGCACAAAACCAGCAAATCCAAATCAATACTTTTCTCATCAATGTCACATTCTAGGAAAACCTAAACTGCCACCTCCTCCTTCTCTGGAAAGAATTTACTGACCTAAAAGCTCTGGCTCACCTACTTCTTCCACAGTGAACATTTCATTAGTCTGTGGCAACCCAACGGCCTCAGTGTACAAACTAGGGCAGTGATTTATTACAAGACACATTTCTCACCCATACAAGCTTTCTTGGGCTTTGACCAACATTAATAAAGGACTCAGAGGAGTCAGCAGCACACACTGGAAAGGCCGAAAGACACATTATGACCTACATTTAATGATGAGGATAATGGGGCCTTTTGAAAAGGGTGGAGGATCCCAGCACCTGGGCCTCTGTTCCAGCCAAGGAACTGGCAAATACTGCTATGATGGGCTTGAATACAAGACAATTGCTTGCATGTAACTATTATCTCTAACACTGAAGAGTAAAATGCCCCCTTGGAGCCAACTGACTTGCAGTAACAAAGTTAACAGAGGGTCAGAGGACACACTTTCTCCAGTTGCCCCTTTTCCCAACAGATCAGCTGGACTACAAAAAGAAAATCAGCCAATCGAAAAAAAAAATAGCCATATACCAGACAGTCACCACCAAGCAATTTCCCACCATCAAGTTTCTAAATCAGTACAACTTTTTTGTTTCTTTGCCTTAATACATTTAGAAGTTTAACTTTTGCAAGGCACAATATAGTCTAACCACTGAGCCCGTGCACTTGCCCACGCTCACAGTACCTGTGCCCACGTAAACCTCACAGAAGAAGGAGTGACCACCAGCAAGGGCCATTCCTGCTGGTAATAGGCAGCAATGCAGATGGCCTGGATGGTTTTGCCCAGGCCCATGTCATCCGCAAGGAGCAGGCGTCCATTTCGGGAAATGGCAAAACTGGGGAAAATAGAGAGGGAAAGAGGATCCAAGAAATGGGTTACTCCCTGGCAACCAAGATGAGCACAAGTCATAACTGAGCCTCTAATGTGGATCACCTGGAAGTGATCTGGGTTCTTCAGTAAACCTGAATTTTCTCCTTTAGTCTTCATACAAGGGAGCAACTCTCAGAAATCTCTCAAAGCTTGGAAGCTCCTAAACAGAGGGGTTCAGCCCAGTCCTTAGAGAGTTTGATCTCACATAAGAAGTAGCCTCAAGACTTTACAATTACTTAAAGCACATTCTTTCCATGATATTATTCACATTGTGTTAGAGAGTGCATTCTGGCTGAGCTAAGAAATTATTACTAAAAACAATAGCAATTTAAGACCATTAAGTACAGACTGTCCTGGACTTCATATTGTAAGTAACAACTAATGATCACATATGATGGGCACAGGGACATTTAAATTTTTATCAGTAATTTTAATACTATCTACTAAATAGTAATTTTAATAGTAATTTTAAATCTTTTAAAGCTTGGGTGCCATTTTCTGGTCCCTTCCCCTGTGTATTTAATATTCAAAAAAACAACAGAAGAGGTGCACTTGGAGGAAAAAAACCAATTACCTTACAAAATAAAAAATCATATGACAATTATGTACATACTGAATCACAAAAGGGAGATCAGAGATGGATCATTTGAACAATTTTTTAGACTAGCAAAATACTACTTTCCACCTGACTCATGATGAATTCTATCTAGAAATAAAACAGATGTGTCACTCAAAAAATTATTTAAAAAAAAAAAAATCCCAAACAAACAGTCAAAAGCCCAAAATGCCAGAGTATAATAGATCCAGACTCTAGAGAAATGCAGAACCCTCCATGGACAAGAAAGCAACCTGGGCCCAACTAATATAAACTACACAATTTCGAGACAAGGACTAGCACTTAACAGCATGCAAAAAGGACATACTTCACACCTTCCCGCTGAAAGGGCATGAGGCTCGTCACAATTTTGGAGTCCACTACTGAAAGGTCAGCATCAGGAATCTCTGTCTGTGATGGAGATTTCTGGAGTTGAGCTGCAAAGGTCTTAATTACTGCTTCAGGCAGTGGCTCCACTTCTGCGGACACGAGGCTCATTAACACTTGCACTGCAAAGAACAGAGCAGTTTATTATCTGAAGGGACAACAATCACACAGCTTCCATTATGGATCTCAGGATGTAACCCCCAACCTCATCAAAAATGTAATTTCCTATCCTTAAACAGCTCACAGAAATCATGGCATCATGCACAGGTGTTAGCCTGGCCTCTTCCCTAAAGACTATTTCAGAACCACATGATGAATCACATCTCCTCCCCTCATACTTAGACTTGGTTATAAAAAACCTGAAACTCTGATGCCATCATTCAGAGACAATTGCTACTAATACAGCTGGAGCTGGATTATTCATGCTGAGGGCAGCTTAGGGCACACTTTACTCAGAAATTAAATGACAGATTTGAACAAAAGCACTCCTGAAGCCTAGAAAGTAGTGACATCTTTATCTAGACCTTGGGATTCTGTACCTCTGAGACTTCCACTGTGCCAAAACCATCAGATGTGATGTTGCAAGACAGTTACCTAAAGAATATAATTCACCTTCAATTCTGAAAACTCTCTTCTCCTGTTCCCTGAATTCACAGCTGGGTTCTGTGAATGGGTTCATGCTTATTTACCACTGGGTAAGAAAACAGGAAGCAGATCAAGACTCAGGGAAACAGCTCTTGTACCACCAGCTGCAGCACTCCAACAGCCGACCCTCAGGACCCAAAAGCACCTCCCTGCTCAGCTGGTGGCCACTGCTGTTCTCCTGGGCAGAAGCAGCTTACAGGCCAGAACCAGCTTACAGGCAGCCCCTTCAGTTCCTCCACCCATGAAGCCTCACAACTTTACCTTCCCAGCTGGACTAGAGGGATCTCTGGGATCCATTATGCCAAGACCTCAGAGCCTTCATCTTTTCAAACCATGCATCCCAACAATCACAGCATCTAGCCAATTCTCCTCCTGGATGACCTTATTTTAGTCCTCTCCAGCAGCCTCTCCATCCTATCCCCCCAAAAAGTGTTTCTTTTTAATCCATCAGGTAATTTTTAAGAAAATAAATACTGGTTTTAAACATGCAGTGAGCTGTGACCAGGAAAACTTATTAAATAATTTTTGTCCAGTGACTATGAAATCAAAGACACCTCTACACTAGGAACACAAAAGCAGGTGCACAGATTTTTATTTCAGGAAGCAACTTCCTTTTTTCTTTAGTAGTTGGTTTGTCTGTGAAGGCCAGAAAACAAAAAAAAACTGATTGGAAAAACAACTAAAATAAGAACTCACTAGACCAGCAGTAAATGCACCAGAATTCAGTTAGGTATTTCTGTTTCAGTTGTCTCCAAGAGGAAAACAGCAGGATGGANTTTTCTGGTCCCTTCCCCTGTGTATTTAATATTCAAAAAAACAACAGAAGAGGTGCACTTGGAGGAAAAAAACCAATTACCTTACAAAATAAAAAATCATATGACAATTATGTACATACTGAATCACAAAAGGGAGATCAGAGATGGATCATTTGAACAATTTTTTAGACTAGCAAAATACTACTTTCCACCTGACTCATGATGAATTCTATCTAGAAATAAAACAGATGTGTCACTCAAAAAATTATTTAAAAAAAAAAAAATCCCAAACAAACAGTCAAAAGCCCAAAATGCCAGAGTATAATAGATCCAGACTCTAGAGAAATGCAGAACCCTCCATGGACAAGAAAGCAACCTGGGCCCAACTAATATAAACTACACAATTTCGAGACAAGGACTAGCACTTAACAGCATGCAAAAAGGACATACTTCACACCTTCCCGCTGAAAGGGCATGAGGCTCGTCACAATTTTGGAGTCCACTACTGAAAGGTCAGCATCAGGAATCTCTGTCTGTGATGGAGATTTCTGGAGTTGAGCTGCAAAGGTCTTAATTACTGCTTCAGGCAGTGGCTCCACTTCTGCGGACACGAGGCTCATTAACACTTGCACTGCAAAGAACAGAGCAGTTTATTATCTGAAGGGACAACAATCACACAGCTTCCATTATGGATCTCAGGATGTAACCCCCAACCTCATCAAAAATGTAATTTCCTATCCTTAAACAGCTCACAGAAATCATGGCATCATGCACAGGTGTTAGCCTGGCCTCTTCCCTAAAGACTATTTCAGAACCACATGATGAATCACATCTCCTCCCCTCATACTTAGACTTGGTTATAAAAAACCTGAAACTCTGATGCCATCATTCAGAGACAATTGCTACTAATACAGCTGGAGCTGGATTATTCATGCTGAGGGCAGCTTAGGGCACACTTTACTCAGAAATTAAATGACAGATTTGAACAAAAGCACTCCTGAAGCCTAGAAAGTAGTGACATCTTTATCTAGACCTTGGGATTCTGTACCTCTGAGACTTCCACTGTGCCAAAACCATCAGATGTGATGTTGCAAGACAGTTACCTAAAGAATATAATTCACCTTCAATTCTGAAAACTCTCTTCTCCTGTTCCCTGAATTCACAGCTGGGTTCTGTGAATGGGTTCATGCTTATTTACCACTGGGTAAGAAAACAGGAAGCAGATCAAGACTCAGGGAAACAGCTCTTGTACCACCAGCTGCAGCACTCCAACAGCCGACCCTCAGGACCCAAAAGCACCTCCCTGCTCAGCTGGTGGCCACTGCTGTTCTCCTGGGCAGAAGCAGCTTACAGGCCAGAACCAGCTTACAGGCAGCCCCTTCAGTTCCTCCACCCATGAAGCCTCACAACTTTACCTTCCCAGCTGGACTAGAGGGATCTCTGGGATCCATTATGCCAAGACCTCAGAGCCTTCATCTTTTCAAACCATGCATCCCAACAATCACAGCATCTAGCCAATTCTCCTCCTGGATGACCTTATTTTAGTCCTCTCCAGCAGCCTCTCCATCCTATCCCCCCAAAAAGTGTTTCTTTTTAATCCATCAGGTAATTTTTAAGAAAATAAATACTGGTTTTAAACATGCAGTGAGCTGTGACCAGGAAAACTTATTAAATAATTTTTGTCCAGTGACTATGAAATCAAAGACACCTCTACACTAGGAACACAAAAGCAGGTGCACAGATTTTTATTTCAGGAAGCAACTTCCTTTTTTCTTTAGTAGTTGGTTTGTCTGTGAAGGCCAGAAAACAAAAAAAAACTGATTGGAAAAACAACTAAAATAAGAACTCACTAGACCAGCAGTAAATGCACCAGAATTCAGTTAGGTATTTCTGTTTCAGTTGTCTCCAAGAGGAAAACAGCAGGATGGACCCCTGCCATATAAAGGGGGAAAGCAATTACAAGAAATATACATATGAAAAGATTCCCATTTGTGGTTGGGCAATGACCAAACTTTTTTAACTCTCCAGTTTAATTTATACTTCTTCAATAGCAGGAACTCTCTCCACCCGAAGAACAGCAGAAGCTTGTTATTACAGTGAGAAACCAAGCTATGTGCTAGCATAATTGCTACAATTTGCCCACTGATAATTCTGTTGCTATTGTTCTGTACATGAGCTGGGAGAGTGATTAAGATATATCTGCCACCAGAATGATTCATCCAACAGACAGTTTTTAGTGAAGTGACCTTTATATAAAGATGACTGAGCAACTAGGCAAAGAGACATTAACCTCTACAAACAGTTCCCAGCTAACAGATCTCTCTGCTGGAAATGGCAACCAGCCTTTCTAAATTCTCTTTTTTTAATTTTGATGTAGGCAAATGAACAGGCAACAAAGCAAATGCTGTTCCTCTAAAAGGCACGTGCTGGAATCCTCAAATGCCCTCACAAATTACACTCTGCAAGATTCATGGAATGTTTTTTTTCCTTTTCTCAAATCTGTGGGATTCTGAATACCTCATGTAATGAGTACAACTGCCAGTCAGTATGACCGAACCCGTGACAGACTAGGAGGTGATGTGTCTGCTCAGACTGCCTGGCACATGCTACAGGATCAGGCCCTTTGCACCTACAAAAGGCTTTTTGACCAAATTGTGATGGATCATCAGCACTCACCAAAACCAGGAATGCCAACATTCCAACCCCGCAGTTTCATAACAATCTCCTCCAAGACACACTCACTTGTTTTCAAGACCTGGCCTTCCTACATGGGCCCACCACAAGGCTTCCAGCCCTACAACCATTACTAATGTTATTAAGACATGAATCATAGAAGCATGCACTTAATTATTAAACATACTCTAGTATCCCATGGAAGCAGGAATCCATGCCAGAGGAAAACTACTCTGAGAAACAGCATTTCAGCTCCAAAACATTCATATTTCCTAAGGATGTGCATAGAGCACCAGGCTCATTATCCTTCTGAAACTTACCCCAACTGAATTCCACAGCCACAAACCCTCACAAGAGCACCAAAGCAAACACAGAATGCTGATTGGGATGATAAATAATAGTTATAATACTTAGGACTTGTCTAAGGTTATTCATGTCAAAGCACTCCATAAACTTAACTAACATAAAAACCTGAGAAGCAGATGTGCTAGAAGCATGCTGCAGAGACTGGATTATTCTGCAAACTAGCATCTATTAAAAAAGAAGACCACACCTAAACACAGTTCTACATTTCAGTTCAGCAAGTCCCAGTTTCAGCAGCATTACACAGATGCATAAAGGCAAAAGGCAACAGACAGAATCTGATGCACAGGAAGTTCCTCCCTCACTGGAGAAATGCAGCTACTCACTTAGTTTGGGGTAATCCTCCAGCAGGAAGTTCCACTTTCTGGTATTCATATCTGCAACAGTTACAATAAACACTGGTGTAAATCTCTTGTAAAAAAAGACTGAATTCTCTGTCCTTAAAAACATATCTATCTACCTATTTCCTCTGCATTTCAGAACTGTTTTAGAAGAAATGTTACTTTGATCAAAATCAATTCTCCAAACTGTTTGCTGTCACGTTAAGCAAACAGTTTGGAGAAGATTTAAAAGTATAACCACACATCTAGAAATGGCAGTATCACCAGAGCAAACCAAGATAAGCTCTCCTAATGAACCCATCTGTTCAAGGATTTTGGCAACCACTTTCTCTTCACTGGAAGGAGGGATGAAGTACGTGTACAAAGTTTCTATTTGTGAACCAACAAACTCTGACTTCAGTCAGTAAAACAATCACTTTCAGTTGTGCCTCCGTACCCTGGAGTCAAAGTGCTCAGGAGGCTACAGGAAGAAATTTATCAATTCATCAACATCCAAAATGTAACATCAATGCCAGACCTATCTGGCAAGCTTATCACTGGGTAGCATCATTCCAGGGAATGAAGACTGAATCCAGAGTCAGGTGAAGACACAATGAGCCAGGTGGGGCCCTGCCCAAAGAACTAGAGCTCCAGAATTTCTTCTCCATGCTGTCACTGACCTTCTGTGATGCTGCACATGTCACCTCATCACTCTGTGTCTCATTTCCCAAATTACAAGTGGAAAAAAATTATATTTACCATTGAAATCTGAATGCCAACATAAAAAACAGTCTACAGTTAAACTCGCCTTAAAAACATTGGTAAATTAAATCTGCTCAGGCAATTGCAGCCACTACACACCACAGTAAAGCAGAAGTAAGAGAACATCCAGCTGCATTTAATAATAAAGAGAAGACCTTGCATGGTCTCCATACTGCTGGCAGATTATCATCACAACTCACTTCATTTACACTATTTACAACAAATATAAATGTAATCATGCTGAGATCTGAAATATCACCTTGGCTAACAGGCCCAGAAGAGGACATGCTCTGTCATGGGATAGAGTGCTAGACACAGATACACCACTAAACTAGAACTACAAGATCTTTTATATCTTCACCAAAGCACATTCTCTTATGCTCTTTCAGAGGGATGTACTCTCATAACCTCTCTTCTAAGAAACAAGAGCAGCCTCAACAAGGTCATTATTAGAAAGCAGACACAGCAGGAGACTCACCATAATTTCTGGAATCCATCTGTTTGAACACTCCAATCACTTCCGCAGAATACCCAATATCGACCTCAAATCGCAAGCGAGAGATAAGCACACACTTCCCTTTGACAAGGGCTGAGGGTTTCTTCCAGTTCTTACACATCTTCAAGAGGGATTTCACATCAACCCCACTGCCAACAAAATGAGAGCCTGATGCCAAGCCAACCGCATTTTCTCCTTCCAGTGGTGCCAGAATTACTGATGAAAGTTGATTTGCTGCTTCCACTAGGGAGAACAGCAGAGATATAGAAAAGAATTAGTAACAAAGAACACACACAAATTTAAAAGGAATGATGATTCCCTTCCTTCATTCACAGGGACAAAGAATAGAGAGAGCAATGGCCTGGAGGAGCAGGTTGGTGGGATTTTCCACAGTGAATACAGCAGGGGCAAAGGGAACATGTGACAGTAAGTGAACAAGGACCTGTCCAGCACTGTGATTGCACTAAGCTCCCTCTCTGTCAGCAATCCTAAAATGTGGCTCCCTAGGCCAGGGGAAGCAATCTGCAGAAGCACATTTAGCAGTAAATGGAACACAGCCATACAGTGCTTTCACTCAGAAAATCACAGGGACAGGGGCATGGTGATCAACAGCATGTGTCTGAAAAGATGGGAAGGTGCTTCTGTAAACAGCAAAGGAAAAAGATTTAAAAATATCTGCCTCCTGCCTCATGTCAGTGTCTGATAGACAATCCATCTAGGAAGAATGCTGTGTATTCACAATGCTGTAGAAAGGAACCTAGTCCAAACTCCTACATCTTTTTTGTTACAATTTAAGTTCATTACCCTTTATTCCATGTCTTACAGTTAGACTTGCATTTCCACCCAGCCATCTGCACTCCTGTCTTACCCATCACCAGCAATCACCTCTGTCACAATGCCAGGGCATGGGGAGAGGAGAGACACAGCATTTTACAGATGTTAGCCTGAGAACACAGCTATCCACAGTAACACGACACTTATCCCTGTGTTTCTCTATCAAGCTATACCCATGGGTTGTCTTTATTATTGTGACTGAACTCAACTCTGATGGTTAAGGAATGGGAATACTGTTTCTTATAGTTTTTACAGCACCAAAGTAGTGATGTTTGTCCCCAAGCCTCCACCTCACAGATACTATTAGACTCAAAAGCAAGGGACCGTTAAGCACAATCTGCCTCCAAGTACTTTTGGAAGGCAACTTCCCCTCTCTGGGAGCTGTTTATTGTAGGGTCAGGTACAGTTTATAATAAATCCAGGTGAATCCAGGCCTTCGAGCATTGAGCTGCACACCATGATCCACTCTGCTTCTTTTAAAGGAGTCCAGAAAAACTGACACAGAACAAAAAAGTCCAAACTTTAGGTTCAGTGGTCAAGATGTGAAAATGGAAAAAGAAATTCAGACAACTTCTTCCAAATCAATAAATAAATAAGCCATTTCGGTATCATCCAACCTTATTTTAAAGTGAGTGACCTCCTGAATAAATCCAAACATTTGAGATTTCTACTCCAAATAATGTTTAAGAACATCCACTGAAAATAATTTTTAAATTAGAGGGATTGGAAACCACCAGTTTAGACCTTCTCCTCCCAATGCACCAAGCAAAAGATTTTATTTGCTATTGGTTTAGGATTGTGAAGTTAGAGACCACCTCTGCAACTAAAGGTGAAAGAAATTAGGGGGAAAAAACCCATCTTTTACTCCTTTGTTTCAACATTTGTTTCTAGGCTTGACTGCATGTTTAATTTATAGTACAAAGAAAAAAAAATATTATCTGGGACCACATTATGCAGAAAAATTGAATTACAAGTGGGAACTTTAACAATAGTTGTTTTACACATTCACTTTTACATTTTCAAGGCCCTTTTAAGTTAGTTTCCTTTTCCCAGGCTATATGCCCCAATTTCACAGGCCAACGTTGGTCACAGGAACTTTCCACTGAGTGCTCATATATTTCATAGCTTTAAAGAGAAATGCCCAATTTTTAAAAACCACTCCCTTCATTTGCAAGCTCCTTGGTACAGAGACTCTGCTCTCATCTCTACTTGATACACTTCAAGCAAGCCAACAACATTTAAATTATAAATCTGTGGCAACCCACATGGGAAGCTAAAATACCAGCACTCAACTGTGGTTTTTTGAAGTGCTCAACACAGGCCTAATTCTGTTCCCACTGAAATCAATAGTGATTTATCACTCACTTCAATACAGTGTGCTTTTGAAAAGCCTACCTGAAGTGTTTGCCTCGATCATCTCTCAATCTTTCCAGAATAAAACAAGAGGAAAAAAAGGTAAACCCATCCTTGTCATACCAAAAAAAAAAAAAAAGGCAAATTCATTTTAAGTCTCACTCAAAACCCTGGAGAACTACCCTTTATCCCTTTTCTGACACACAAAATTAACAATAATTTTTATAGAAGAGCTGTTATAGAAGAATGTTTATAGAAGAGGTATTTAGAAAGAAAATACACAAAGGGACCTAGAAATTAAGCAGTAGCCACTGGAACACACTCAGTTTTCAAAACTAATTCAAAACAAGTACTAGCACAGCAAATAATTTTCCTATGATCTTGTTGGTTACTGAAAAATTCAGTGGTAGAGAAAGTGCAACCTGTGTTTGGTATTTAGATTACATGAAAAATTAAATGATTTCTAATCAACTACAAAGTATCAGAAAAATATGATGAGCTAGATGCCTAAAAGATGGGCATTATCTTTACGTAGCACTACTTTTATTACTCAAGACACTAACAAAGCTAAACAGTAACTACAGAAAGCAGAGGAAGAAGGCGGCGTCAAAATTCCCCTTGTTTTTTATCATTCAACATTTACTTACAGAGACTGCTGTAATCTTCCATGCTGAAATTCCATTTTTTCAGAGCAGGATCTAAAGTAGGGCAAGAGTAATAGGGCAGAATATGAATCGTTTGGGGCAGAAAAAAGTGGTAGTGTGAAATGTTCATGTGAGGTAAAAGTATTCAATCTATTCCATGCAAACTTTTTGCCACACATGCGAAAAACTGTTATGTCCAAGTTGACAGCTACATGACACCAGAAAAAGCCATGGGGAATATCCATACTAAGTCAGGAAGAATGCAACCGCCACTCACAGGGATCAGCAACACATGAGGGAAAACAAAAATAGAATATAACAAATAAAGGTAGAGGTAAAATATCAGAGGAAAAGACAAAAGGGGGAGATTCCACTGCTCTCTGTAACCCAGGAAAAAGAATCAGCTCATAACTCTGAACTATAGCTGAAGTGACACATTTTCACTTCCCAGCTTAAAACTTCGCTTCCTTCACTTCCAAAAACCTCTGACCAGCTGCAGCCATTAAACTTCTCAGAGCATGCTCATAAAGCAAGGCTTCTGACTTCTTTTCTAAATCCAAGCTCAAGCTATTTATGTCCAAAATTTCTATTCAATTTAATCTGTATTTACTTCTTTAATCACCCATTAATAGCACATATTCCACCCAGCAACACGTACAGTGGTAAGAGCAAGTAGCAACTACAATAGCAGGAGATAACAAAACTTCAACCCAATTTAAAACAGAGATGACAATAAACAACTCTTACCATAGGTTTTGCTGGGTACCTTCTTAAAAACAGCAATAAGTTCAACATTATACCCTATTTCAACCTGGAATCGGCCTTCCCCATATTTCACACATTTTCCTTTTGTAGCATTATTTGCTTTCTTGTGAGAGGCAGCGTCAAAGGTAGAGCCCACACCAGAAGAGCCGGTCAGATTCTGCATCCTACCACTGGCCTGAGAGACAAAACCTCCCCCTATTCTTTCTGTCGGTCTGTTTATGTTTATCAGCATTTCTGAATCACTTAGGGTGGCGCTGCTTGGTGGCAAAACATATTTAATGGCACATTTGTTCTGAGTTTGTAAATCTTTACTACCATCAGGGTGTTCGTTATCAATGAATCTTGGATGAGGTGATCCTGTGGGGTTTTTGAAAGCTGGGTAGTATTTGGGCTGCTGGAATGTTCCATGATTAATTAAAGTGTGTTTTCCATGTTCCTGACTACCAGCATGCAAGTAATGTTTATGGGAATAACTCGGAGAATTCAGGACCGTTGCAGGGAACTGCTTAAGGCTACTTGCTTGTTCTGAGTCCTCTGAACAACTCTTTTGCTGCTCTCTGTGTGAGCCAGCCATCTGTTGGTCTGCTGTGTAATGGTTATAGCCTTTCCGGAGACAGCTCTTCTGCTCCACAGGCGTATTTGGATTCTGTTGGTGCTGGTTGCTGAACCCAACATGACTGTTGTCTTCCTTTAAGTTTCCCACATTGCCCAGACTCTGTTCTTTCTGCACAGCTGCAGCGATGCCCACGTGCCCGGCACCCTGGGCTGCCAGTCTCTCTGCTCTCCTAGCCAAAGCTAGCCGGCGGTTCTCTTCAATCCTTCTCTTTTGCTCCTCTGTAAGGCCTGATGACATCTTCAGCAATTCCAACAACAAATCTGTACCAAAACTACATTGGGAATCAATCACAGAGACACCTGCTTCTTTAGAGGGAGGCCAGTCTAAACACAAAAAATAAAATTATTATCATTATTATTGATAACTTAATATTATTAGTGATAGAGTATTACTGTAACTGATCCTACAAAATTCTAGTAATATAGCAAAGCTGTCACAGCAATGCTGAGCCATTACCAGCAAGTAGACGGTGACAGACACGTATGAGGCTTTGCATGCCAGTTCTGCATAGATGAAACATATGAGAAAAGGAGAAAACTCCTATTCCACTACAATTCTGCACACTTTTCTCTGCAATTCCTAGCAGCAGTAATAAAATAGCAAAGCACAAGGACACCCTGCACTGCAGAGCCAGCCCTGTGAAAGCACATGCAGGCAAAGGATTACATCCCTGCAGCCTTTGGTAGCAGTGTGTCCTATTTCGGGTACCTACTAGCAAAGATGGGACGATGCCCATCTTCCCTGCTCACCTTCGGTTCCTAACTATCTGCCAGAGCGTGGCAGATACATGGTGAACCCCACAGGTCGGAGCCAGCTCCTTCTGAGAAATCTCCACTCGCAGGTCAGGGATCAAACAGAAGCGAGGACCTGGCTCCCGTGACGTCTCCCAGCAGCCCACCTCGCTCCATGCGCTCGCTGCCCCACGTCCTGCCTGCCCCCTACGTTCCTCACCTCCCTGCGGGCGGTGGGCTTCACCCTCTGCCCCCTCCTCTCCCACGAGCTCGTCAGGCTCCCGTCCCAAACTCCACGGAGGTCCAGGCCCACCCCACCCCTCGGGCCTGCCCGCCACCACCTGCCGACCCCGGGGTCCCGGAGGTCAGCCCTTGTTCCCCGCCCGCCCCGGGTGCTCCGCCGCCCGCTCACCGCCAGCAGGCACGGCCCGGAGCGCCGTCAAGAGACTACAGCTCCCAGCGGGCCTTGCGCTACCACTCGGTGGCACCCAGCGGCCGGGAGCATACGGCACGCCGGGAGATTAGAGCGGCGCGCGGGACGCGCGGGGCGCTGGGAAATGTAGTCTTCCGGTTACGGCGCCATCTCGGGGGCGCTGGAGTTGGGCGTTCCGTGGAGGGAGCCGGGACCCCGGGGACGCGCCCGCCGCCTGCTCAGGCCCCGTACAGCTGCGGGGCCTCTCCTGCTGGCCTAGGCTGAAGCCGTGCCCCAGCCAGCACGCAGCGCTGCAGGGCCGGGGCGGACCCCCTCGCTGGCTGCCCCTGGTGTGTGGGTCTGGCACTCCTGTGTGTGCTGTTCCTGTATGGTGACTGAGTGGGGAGTAAATTGTGGAGCTGATGTGTGGGAAAGGGTGACGGCACTTGTCAGCTGTGAGGAAGGAGTCTGCCCCCGGGGGTTAGGAGCAGCAGCTGCCATTGGTGCAAGGCTGCTTTGTCGCTTTTAATATTGAATGAATATTGGTCGTAGGTTGGAAAAGACCTGAGACCATGGAGTCCAACCTATGACCAAACACCACCATGTCACCACACCATGACACGAGTGCCATGTTCAGTCTTGCCTTAAACACCGCCAGGGACGGTGACTCCACCACCTCCCTGGGCAGCCCATTCTAGTGTCTCATCCCCTCTTCTGTGAAGAAATTCTTCCTGATGTTCAACCTAAACCTCCCCTGGTGCAGCTTGAGGCTGTGTCCTCTCATCCTGTCCCTGGCTGCCTGGGAGAAGAGCCCTACCTCCACTAGCTACAGTCTCTTTCCATGTGGTTGTACAGAGTGATAAGGCCTCCTCTGAGCCTCCTTTTCTCCAGGCTAAACACCCCCAGCTCCCTCAGCTGCACCTCACGGGATTTGTGCTCCAGACCCTTCCCAGCTCTGTTGCCCTTGTCTGGACTCGCTCCAGCCCCTCAGTGTCCTTCCAGAGTTGAGGGGCTCAGAAATGGTCACAGCAGTCAAGGGGTGGCCTCACCAGTGCTGAGTACAGGGGGACAATCGCTGCCCTGATCCTGCTGGCCACACTATTGTTGATATAGGCCAGGTGCCACTGACCTTCTTGGACACTTGGACACACCCTGGCTTGTGTGCAGCCACTATTGACCAGCACCTCCAAGTCCTTTTCTGCTGTGCAGCTTTCCAGTCCCTCTGCCTCCATCCTATAGTGCTGCCTGTGGTTGTTGTGGATGAAGTGCAGGACCTGGCACGTGATCTCGTTGAATATCATACTCTGGTCTCAGCCCATTCATCCAACCTGTCCAGCTTTCTCCACAGAGTGACAATTGAACCCACCTTGGTGTCATTCACAAATTTGCTAATGGTAAACTTGATCCTCTCATTCAGATTGCCAGTAAACAGGACCAGACTGATCGCTGGAGACACTACTAGTGACCAGACAGATGAGGGGACGTGCCTGGGGGCTGGAAGAGAATAGATGTCAGGGCTTTCTACAAGTAGAACACAAAAGAGGACAGAGGAAACTACAGGCCCATTGGTATTACTCCAGGCTCTTGGAAAATAATACAGTGTTCCAAGAAACTATCACAAAGCAAATGAAGCAGGTGCTAGGGAAAGCCAGCACAGATTTACTAGAGGCAAATCGTGGCAGATTAACCTGATCACCTTCTATAGCCAAATTACATTTTCTGTCTACATGGGGAGAATAGTGGATGTTGTTAATCTGGACTTCAGCAAAATATTTGACCATGTTTCCCATGGCCTCCTCCTGGATGAGTTGACCAGATAGACTGGAGGGAGGCTCTGTGAGATGGATAGGAAATTGGCTCCCTGGCCACAGCAGAAGGCAGCAATAAATGGGTTTTATGGAGGCTGGCAGCCTGTCACAAGTGCTGTCCCTCAGGGAGCAACACTGGGTCCTATGATGTTCAAGAAATTACACTGAAAGAGGTTTCATCTTGATATGAGAAAGAAATCTTTTGCATTGAGAGCAATCAATCATTGAAACAACCTCCCCAGAGACATAGTGGGGTTCCCATCACTGGAAGTTTTCAAGATCCAATTGGACAGGGTGATAGATAACCTCATCTAGGCTCCCCTTCCCACAAAGGGTTAGATCAGATGGTCTTTCAAGGTGCTTGGGCTGGTTTATGATTTTGTGAACATCTTCAAAATAAGGTGATTACTCATATTTGCATCAGTTAAAATAAAAGTTAAAATAAAAGGGCCTCCCAGAGTTTTAATTATATATGGAGCTTCATTATACACATCAAGATGCCTTTCCTGAACAGTCTCATTCTCTGAGTGGGTGACCAGAGCAGCAACTGGAGAGGAAGCAGAGAAAAGGCCCTGGGGAACACCACAACCCCCTCCCATCTCAAAATTTTACTACCCTGCAGGCCCAGAGCTGCCACCCGTGTACCCAGACAGCACTTTCTCCCACCTGACAGACCCTTTGGCTCAGGACTCTAAAGCCAGCTGGCTCTTTCACAGTTTATTCATTCTTCTCTCTGCTGGTTAATTAGAAAAGGTTATCATTAAATTGCTTCCTGATTAAGCAGCAGTGACTGCCATTAGTCAAGAGCTTGTCAGCCTGAGAAAAACAAGGCAGGCAGGAAGAGTAAGGTACAACTCAACACACACCACAACCCTGGAAGTGCTGTTTCTCACCTGGGAATCACACGCACACATGAGCACACCACATGCACACAAGCACTTGAAAACTTACCACTTTTAAAGAAAACCACAGGCTAAGAAGATGTCTGAGTCCAGGGTTTTGTCCCAGCTTCTCTCAAGCAAAAAATTCAAACCTTTTTGCACGTTCCAGGTTCTCTTGCTGCAGAACATGTTTGCTGGGGAGGGTGCACAGCACCATGGTCTCTGTCCAGATCTTCTGCCTCTGCCCTTTCTTCCCCTGCAAGCCAGCAGACTCCAGGTGGCTGCACAGCACAGAGAGAAAGGAGTGGATGAGAGACCTTTTTTCCCTCTTTCTTGTGGCACTTTTAACTGCCCAGAGCTAAACCAGATCCCAGTGTCACATATGGATGAGAGAGAGAGGGAACATGCAGAGCATAACTCTGCAACTGTTTCCAGGCACCTACTAGCCGTGCCAGCAGCTATCCAGTTCCAGGTCTCTGGTGATGGCTCCTTATGCTTTGAGAGATCTTGTGGGAAAAAAAAAAAAAAACAGAAAACAAAAGAACTACTTGGGAAGAGTGAGAAAAGCCCCATTCAGGGACTGTCTTCAGCTCATGTAAATGTAGAGAGCCGAGCATGGTTTGCAGAGAGCTCTTGAGTTGCATGGTCAGGCAGACACAGACAGACGTTGAAGCATTTGCTCCATATGGCACAAGTTCAGCGAGACACAGGGAGCAGCCCAGCCATGCAGAGAACAGACCTACAAAATGAGAGGCCGCTTGCAAGCAGTTTGCTGGTGCACTCCAGGTGTCCTTTCAGTCAGAACATGCTTCCAGCAGTGGCTTGGACTCATCCTCCACATACTGGGTCAGGGGCAGAGATGCAGAGTAAAAATCCTGGGAGGACTGGGAGGGATAGTGCACCCCAACTCTGCTGCAGAGGAAATGGTTCACATCCTTCCAATTAAATGCTCCCATCACTGAAAAAAATAAGGAAATGGTGTTCTCAGTGTTGTTCTTAGCAGGATCTTTGCATCATTTGGATCATGCTCTAAACCTCTTCTCATGGGCTGGTTGGGCTGGCTCCAAATAAGCCAGAACTGCCTGTATTGTACATTCTATATGAGCAGCAGCTAAAATCTGCATTACAAGTCTCCCAAAACTCCAGAGCCATTCTGGAATCTCATGGATTATCCTTTGAGGGGTCTTGGGCTGCTCTTTAGAGGTCTTACTACTCTCATATTGGAAATTTTTGCCCCATTTCATCACTTTGCCAACACACCTTGGCGGTTCTCCACATGAATAGAGCTGGCTTCCTTCCTCCTGGATGTATGGCCAGTTTGCACACTCTGTTGGGGCTGAATTGCATGCAGGGCTGCTGTGTGTAGCAAAACTATCCAACAGAGGACTGGAAATCAGCCCAGGTTAAGGGTCCTGAGATGCCCCAGCTTCTGGGAGGGTTTTGGTAGCCCACACTGAGCTCATAACCAATGCCCATATTGCACCGATCTTTGACCAACTGTGGAGAACTTGTAGTTGCACCTTGTAAAATAAATTAATCCCATGTTATCAGTTCTTACCCAGCTAAGACCAGTCAAGTGGTTGGACTGGGGGCATACAGGTCAGCTTTTAAGAGAAGGTTATGGTGCCAGGAGAGTCAGAGAAAGGCCTCTGGACTGTCAGAGCTTCCAGTTGGAGAAACCTTTCTTTTGGGCTGCTAGGGTCTGACCTGAATACTCTTTTTAAGACCTGTCCTCTGTAGGCTGTGGGGTTGTGCTTCCTCTGCTCTGGGTTGGGATCCTCAAGGAGGTCAAAGCTGCATAATGGGGAACTTGAGGCTTGGGCTTGGAGGGCCAGGGTGTGCTTGAATTTAGAGAGGTGCTGACCCTGCATCCCCTACCATTCCCTGGGTTTCTTTTCTTAGACAGCTGTTAGTCCCCTCTACTTTCCCTCTGCCATTGAGGCACATCGAGGACCATGGCCTCTTGGCCCATTTGACAGCTCACGCCCTTTCTCTGAGCATCTTTGTAGGACCAAAGACAAAATTTGGAGTTTGCTGAATCCTGTTGTCCTTGAAACTCTGATGAAAGGGCATCTGCAGAGGCTTTTCCTGTGAGGTTTTCTAGGTTGAGAAGGTTGCTCCCCTCCTCTGACTGCCAGCTCAGTGAAGACCACTTATTTTTCCCTGCTTTTTTGGCTACTCAGGGCAAGAAAAATTAGTCACCCTCCATTTTTTTGAAGCAGCCTCTTTTGTCTAACCAGCTTGTTCTTCCCTGGCATGCTGAAGCTTTCCTGCTCTTGTTTATAGTACAACCCCTCCAACAGATTGCAGGGTCTCTTTTCTGCCTTCTGTCCTTCTTGGCTGGATTCTCCTCCATAGCTTCAGTCCAGAGCAATGGTCTGCACAGCACATGGTCCCTGCTTCACTGCCAGGCCACTGCCTCACAGAGCTGCTGCAAAGCTGAGTCTATGGTCTTTTGTGTGAGACAGCACAGGTGTGGGGGGCAGCTCATTGGCACCCAGAACAAAAATTTAAAAGATAAAACACCCCACGTCCTACACTGAGATTCAAACAGTGTTTCCAAAGCTTCTGTGTCACCTGCATTTAACACAATTTGGGCTGTGATCCAGCTGGGGTGCGGGCACTGGCAGTGTAAACTCTCCAGTATCTTCTGCATAAGATTGGAGCAGAGTACACCCCTCTGCTCTACACAACTGGTTGGGAATTTTTGTTCAGATGCTCAACAGAACTTTACTTTTGTAAAACACAGTTGAACTAGCAGAAGGGTCCAAAGTTAGAAGAAAAGGCTTGTGTGCACACAGACAATTTACTGCATAAACGTTATTTCTTTAGGAAATGAGGTTAAACAAACCAAAGTTGCATTTCTATTCTATTCTGGAGCTTAAATCATTGCCCTGGTTTTCAAACTCAGAAGAAGCAGCTAATCCTATGGCCTTGTATGTTTATGAAGCCAAGTACTGAGATCCTGTTTGTTAAAGCTAGCCACAGTTCTCTGCCCTTTCTCCTCCTGGTGCATAAGAGACCTGGAGATATGGAGATGTCTTTTAAGCAATAGAATCAGAGGTCACTGGTGTGATATTACACCAATGTAGTATTAATATCTCTTTGCTCTTTCACAGGAGCAGCATCTTTCCTTGAAGGATCTCAAAACTTAATCCAGACCAAAAGGGGTTGGCAAAGCACCTCTGGAGTTCTGTGGGATGCAAGGCCTGATGCCAAGGGGTCTTCCAAGAGACAGACCCAGACCTGTGGCATGCTCAAGACTTGCCTAAAAGCCCCGGGGTTACAGTGGGTTCTGATACAATTGTTTGCCATTCTCTGCTGTGGCTTAGATGGGAGCAATGTAAGACCGCTGCTTGAATTAGGAACATGGACTCAGCAGAGGACTCTCTTCTATACCAGTCCTCACTCAAGCAATGATGCAGGAAGGTTGCTCTCATCATCTGTGAGTGCAGTTCTTGGAAAGTGAGCCAGAATCTGGCCTTGACAAACAGTACGCTTAAGCACATGCTCATCTTGAAGTGTGTGCTTAAGCCTGTTAAGCCTGCTCCTTCAACAGAGATTTTCCTTTGTGCTGGGAGTCTCATCTGCTACAGAAGGGGGAACTCACAAAGTGATTTGTTTGTTATATTTTATATAGCAGCCTGATCTAGAAAACACTTGCTGTCAGCTGCAGTATTTTGCTACCAGATTGTTTCAGTGATTTCCACTGGGCTCCATGGGATAGCAATTATTCCACAACAGGGAGTGCTCTTGAAGCGTCAGGACAGTGTGCTTGCAAGGTAGTGCTGCAATCTGCCCATACGTCTCTTATTATAAACAACAAGGGTCATAGGCAATGGGAGCACATGTGATTTGTTTAGGGAGGGTATTTCCCCTTTCTGATCTAGTAAAAATTGTAATAGCCAGATCCTGAGAAACAGCCATGAAGGTTCTGTTTAAAAGAATGTGACTACAGAAAGCAGATGCTCATCAAGTTAAATAAGGAATTTAATTAGCCAGCATTTTATCTTGTTTTCAGCAATATGATGACAAATCGCATCTTAATAAAATAACATCAGGGAGCAGCACAATTCCAGTACTTCAGGAAATGAGAAGCAGTATAAGTTATAGGCCTGTTCCCACCAAAGAAGTAGTTCCCATTCAGAAATCTGACATGTTATTAAGATGGATAGTGTTTTAGGAAAATGGTCCTCTGGCATTTAAAAATATTTACACCACTTTTGGCTTTAAAAGGCTTGATGCAGGGTGATCAGGGAGAAGGAGTGGCATGAATAGCTCAATGGATTGGTAATGCAATTAATACTTTTTATTCTTATGGTGGCACAGGCATGCAGGGTTCTTCACAACTGAGTAGAACAAAGTTTTACTGTCCTCAGTGGGGCTATAAATAAACATAGATGTTATAAGTAATAAGTAACAAATTTAGTGTTTGTCAGGTAGTCAAATATGCCAAAATTCAACTACAAGCTCTCATTTGATGTTTTGTGTAACATACTGATTCTTGCCTAACACTGAGAAAGATTTATGAAGGATCCACAGAAAGTTTGCTCATGACCTGGTTTGAGACTTGCAAAAGTTTGTCTAAGCTCAGCTTCTGGCACCCAAGAAACTACTGTTGTTTGGAATATTTATGTCCAGTTAAAAGGATTACAAAGCCTAAGAATGACAACAATAACAGATGAAGAGAATTAGCTTAATTATATAATAATAAAGGAACTACTTTTCCCATTCAGCATGGCTGTCCACTGAATCCTTCCTTTTGTCTGTACCAGGGATCAGACCCAGGTTTTAGGGGACAGATCATGTGATTAGCACATAACTATCTCCTATAAAATGCACATTTTGATCCTAGATGATATATTGAGGCAATACATTTGCCTTGCTAATCATATGTTTTAACAACAGTTATTTCTGATGGTCTATTTGACATTTTCCATCTTTCATATTCAGAAGTTGTTTCATAGAGCAACTATTCATATTGCTCTATAGAAAGGAGAAAAGTGCAAGAGTTGTCTGATTTGATCTCTTTGTCATGCGAGGGTGCACACACACAGAGACAGTACAAACACTGAGTTTATTGAATCAAAGGCAGCCAGTGCAGAAGTGTGGGTTGGGAGTGGGTCTCCTCTTTTAACAGGCAAGAAATTCCTTTTAAGATTATCTTGTAGGAGCTTGATTTAAGACTGAGTGTGGAAGAGTAGGGTTTTCTCTTCTCTCTTTCCGTGGGAAAAAATTGAAATGTATTGACCTGGAAAATCCAAGCTCAGAAGCAGCAGCTGGATTTTCAGCAAGTCCCTTGATTCTTTCCCTGTTGTCCATCTGGATTCACTGTAACACAGAGAAATCAAGCACTGCCTCTGAGGTCAAGTGAAGTTTGGAAATGGCCACCATTTCCATGCAATTTTGCCAGGATTGGGCGTGCTGCTCCATGCTCTGAGAACATGGCTGCTGGGTGTCAAGGTCTGTAAGCAGTGGTGGGTATCACTTCTCATTTGCAGAGCGGTTTGCAGAATTGGACCCTAAGCCCTCCTGGAGTGAATTGTGAAGCAATGCACAAATGAAATCAAGATGCTGGCTGAGATTGCATCATGGCACAATATCATGCTGGCAGAATTTGAAGCTAAAAGCGGTGACATTCATGTCCTGCAATGTCTAATGCATCATATAGTTGTAAAATGACAACTGAGTCCCAGAGGACAAAGACAAGTGCCCCGCAAATACTTTCCAGTCCACAGAGAAGTTATAGACCGGGTCTTGAAAATCTTCTGATCAGCGCCTGAACTTGATCTCTTAACAGCAGAATTGGCAGATGCTGTCAGGTTTTATTCATGAGCAAGACATGCTGCAGTATTAATGTTCTCTGTGGATGCAACCAACTATTTTTTTATAGATTTTCGACACTTTCATTAATTACTTAATTGGCACACGGTAGTATAAGAATTGAAGTGTATTCCTGTAGGGCAGTCATACTTTAGACAGGCACCAAGCTATTTGCAAGCTGAATTAAGAACAACTGGGAAAAGCATTTTCAATTGTCCCTGCTTCATCCCTGATTTTAGCAACAAAGCTGATATATTGCCAGGTACTGATCCCACTACCTGGGATTTGTCCAGGTTGAGAACTTATTAGCGTTTATTTGAGGGAAGAGGGAGAGAGAGGGAGAATACAGCTTGTATAAATCAGATTAAAGTATTGACAACTCCTAAGCAATGCTCATTCCAGGAACAAGTTCACTATGTGATAACACCACTGCTAGAAAAGAATTGCATTTTGAATGTATGCCGCTCTGCAAATACCTGGTGGGTCATGAGTTCTTGAAGCTTAGCTCCTTAAAGAGAAAACAGAATTGCTGAAAAAGTTAAATACTCTAGATGGAGATTGTGTGAATTATTTAATATGTGGGAAACGTAACAGCAACTGGACACTGCACTAGTTGATAATTCAGAGCCATCTTGGATTAGCGTAGAGTAGAAATTATTACAGGTGATACAGACTACATGAAAAAATCCAGGTCTTGGCCCAAGCCTAGTGAGCAAAGAACTCCACCGTGTGCCATGATTAACCTTGGCTTGCACATTTCAGTGGAAAGGCATGGTTAAATGCAAACCTAAAAGTACAAAATCCTGTCTCTTCTCTCAGTGTGGCTGCTGGATGTCACAACCATGAAATATAATAGTCAGAGTGTGTTAAGAGTCCTCCTCTCTGCCTGGTCTACAGGTAATGTATGTCTATCTTTGATTTCACCTATGGAGCTCAGCTCAGGCTGCAGACAGACACTGGTGTTTTTCTCTTGGGAGCCCTTGATGCACTTGGCAGCAAGGCAGCTTTGCCACCAGTGTCGAGTCTGGGCTTGGCTTCCTCACTGTCACCCCACCATCTTGTATCAGCACTAAAAAGCCCTGTTATTTTTTATTTGACGCTTTTTTCTTTTTTTTTTTTTTTAATTGTCACAAAGCAGAATGCATATGGATAGCAATAGATAGCAGGGTAGTAGGAAGCAGAATGAATATGGGGAGTAATAGATAAGAGGGTAGTAGGAAGGAAAGGGAACAGCTACAGTTGCAAGTAGAGAGCTCTTCCGTGGCTCTACCAGTATCCCAACCCCTTTTCCCCATCCCTCTTTCACACGCACGGAGGCAGTTGAGCAATAGCAGATAGAGAAAAAAAATAGATAAATAAAAGTGTAAGCAGGATGGATTGATTTGCACTTGGTCTCCTCTCATCTCTCTGCATATGTTTGCTGGTATGTAAAAATCACACAAGCAAGGGACTTAGCACTGACCTGGAAAATTTATATGTCACTGAACATAAAAATGAATCAAGAAGAAAAATGTAGGAAGGAGGTGGTCAGGGAAGGGAACAAAAGGAGATTATTTTTTTTTCCCTTGTACATCAGGATTTCATTGGGACAGTGATTTTTACGGGATCACATGGTGTCAGTGCTACTGCAGGTGCAGCTCTGCTTCAGAGAAAAGAGACTATGTGGGCAGTATCCAGTGCTGAGATCCCTTGAGGTTTTGATCCTTTTCTGACTAAATGTGTGTTCCCCAAATGGCATCAGAGCCAGTCAGGGGTAGGCTCAGCAGCAAAGTCCCAACACCATGATGGCTTTAGACAGAAAAGACTCCATCTCTGTCTGCACATTCTCCTGATACCCAGGAGGCTCTACCAGTATTACCACATACCCAAACAACTTCAGGGAGAGCGGGAAAATACATCTCAGTGTACTCCTGGCTAATTCTCCTGTGATTTACCAGTTTTTCATTAAGTCTTGATGCTTAGCATGGAAGTCATACCCAGAATCACAGGCAGGTTCAACAGTGGAATAAGGTTCAAATTTGGCCTGTGTTTTATGCACGAAAACCTTCATTTTTAGAAAACGCTGGAAATGTTTTTCCTAAGGCAACATTCTCCAGGGCATCCTTGCCTCCTTTTCATTGCTAGTTTCTACACAACAGCAGGATCTTTGGTGCTTAGTCACTCTACTGTTCCTGCTGTTTATTGCCTCCAACGGGCATAATTCTCTGCTTAGGAGACCTTTGCGAGTTGCTGCGGAGGAGCCGTGGGCTGTTGTCATCCTGTTTTCAGGGGGCAATAAACAGCAGCAGTCAAACTTCCATGGAAGAAAGATTGTGTGATTATTCTGTCATAAAAAGAGGGAAGAAAAATAGAGATATATTGCATGTGTTCTTACTTGCACATCACACAAGGATGTGCAAATTGCACTCAAAGAGAACCATGCTATGAGGTGAAATAGTTCCCTATGCAGCGCTTTGCTGCTGACTCCAAGGGGGAATTCTCTTGCCTGTGCCTCAGTTTCCCAATATAAATCAAGGAGGTTGTAGCTGTTCCCATCTAACTTAAGTGCTTTCAAGGCCAGGAATTAATTTATGTCTTTACAGGGCAGGGCAGGAAGGCAGGGTTGTGAGTTTGGTGATGATGCAGGGAGAGAAGTGTTTCCTGAGGTTGACAGCTTGTGTTTTCCCCTTCCTCTTGAATGAGAGTGCATTTGTCTGGGAGGAAGATCCAGAGAGACCACACTAGCCTTAAGATGGAAAGGGCGTTAGAGTCAGCCCATCACTACAATCATCTGCATTATGACCTGAGGGTTAAAAAATATCGCCAAAGAGAGCCCAAGCCTGTTAGGAAAGAAAAGCCCCTTTAGCAGCTGCCTACAGGAAGACACTGACTGCGAAGCAAATATTTTTGAGGGTTTCCTTTTAGGGTCTGTGAGACTGAGTATTTCAGTCTACTGGGACCAAGTCATTAGGAGCTGCATGACCCCAAAGACTAGAGGAGAATTCCAGATCATCAGCACTGAGGGTTCATCTCACACCAGGCACTCACCACCTTTATGGAGATGTTCAGCTTGTGGCAGTATCCATTCCTAAAATGCTCCCCCACAATAAAATGTAATTACAAAACTCTTTAACTATATAAGCTTCTAAATCAATTAATTATCTTGGCAAGAAAATGTGTATGGTTTTGAAATCTCCCTTTAATTAACATAAAGTGCATTAGGAAGCAGTAGATCTGGGCCATCACTTGGATGTAAAAGTCTCTCACTTCATGTGCTCCTGAGGCCCTGAGAGAGTGTCAATGTGATGTTTAAGCTCCCTTTCAAATATTGTGTCTGAGCCACATGCAAGGCCAAGACCACTTTTTCAGAACAAAGTTTCCATTCTGAGGTACTGTTGGAGGATGCTCCTTAGAAATGCAATGGTCAAAAATCAGTTCCTGTTTCCATGGATGTTAATCCACTAATTTTCTCACCACTCTTCTATTTCCCTCTGCTTTCATCGTCTGCACTATGCCACCTCCAACAGCCCTGCCTTTAAATTCACACTCCTCTCTTCCTGATGGAGCCTTCAGTCCATTCATTGACAGACTTGTCCCTTCTGCAGAGGTGTGGGAAAAGGTCACCAAGGAGAGTGGTGCCTGTCAGTGGAACCTTTGTGCACTTATTAGTGACAGTTGTGAGCTTTCCTGTGTTTCTGATGTGCGTTGGAGCATATTCAGGGCAAGAGAGAGACAATGCAGTATCCTTCTTAACAGGCTGTGGGTCAGCCCAGTGTTTTGTGCCTGACATTTCCAGGCAGATATGGAAGGCTACTGCCTTCTTCTGTGAAAATGATGTGGAGCTGGTGCATATGGTGTGTAATTCTTCAGCACAGGAAGACACTAGGATATCCTCCTGCAGTGTATTTCAGTGTGCCTTTCTCTCATCTCCAGTGTCCTTGCTCTTCTCAGGATCCCTTTTATGAAATGAAGATTTCTTAGGAGACAACTAAAAAGGTCTTCTTCTCATATCTGGGTCTTGGCCTCTGCCAACATGCAAAATCACCTACTGCTGATGAAACTAAGGAGATTCTCCTGAAGCAACTTCACTACCTGCGCTGTACTTATGCAGCATGAGTATATCTGCCTGTTGATCCAGAAATAAGCTGCTGTAGATGGGGAAATTATCTGGGCAGCCTCAGATGTTAAATCCTAAGATGCATATTGGTAAGAATTTGGGGAAACAGCCTCAAATATCCAAATGTCCACTATACTAAAGGAGAATTGTAGCCCAAGAAGGACCTTGGCTCAGCACAGGATTCACAGGATTCATAGGATTAATCTCCTGGCCATCCTGGTGTGGTGTCTCTATGCACTACCCCTTTATGCCAGGAACAGGTCCTCCTGAGGACAGACATTCAATCTTCCCATACAGAACTGTTGCTTTTTTCTTGAGTATGGCAGTGTTGTTCCAGATGATGGTCCTAGGGGGAATATTGTCAGTGTTACTGTGTCTGCTGATGAATCCTGGTAACTAAGCAAATGCTGGAGACATGCTAGGTCCTTTCTGTTCACCTGGATTTGGAGAGCGTGGAATTTCTCTCAGGATTAGCCCCTAATGGGCTTGTTTAACAACATTGTCAGACAAGTGTAAGCGAGTTCTGACTGTTGCGTGACACTAAAATAACATACGTCTGTGAAAGCAATTAGACACTTGAAACAAATTTGACTTGACTTAGGAGAGCAGTGGAAATATCCAAGGGATTTTTGATTATATACTTTCTTTCTATTTTTTAATGTCTAATTTTCAGGTCCTTTTAGGCTTGGGATTTCATGACAATTACTACATTCCTGGATAGTTAAATCCAGTCAGCATTTGGCTGAATGCCTTCTGAAGATATCCTGAAACACACCATCTATTGCAGCTGCTCTGTTCCAGTCACAGTTCTGACTAGTCATCCAAGGGGATAAGGAATTCCTTTTGTAGGAGGTAGTGTAGGACTTGTTACCAGGAAAGCTCCATGTCTAAAGTTGTCTAGTCCTGACGAGAAGTGCTGTGGCACTGCAAGTTTGAATTTTAAATCCAGAGCCTAAAGGAGGAAAGGTGGGGGCTGTCCTCATCAGCAGTAGTATCTTCTCACCCACATTCTCCTGCACATTGACTGGCCTCAAGCCTGCTTGTAGGGAAAGCTCAATAAAACAAGGACATGGTTCACTTCCTGAACCCAGGGAAAAAGATGAGCAGTTGTACTTTGCTTTGCTTGAGGTTCTGTTGCTGGACATGCCTGATTTTTCAAAAAAGAACCAATTCTTTTCTCTCTCCTTTGTAGAGAGCAAGCTGCCATGGAAATAGAAAAATTAGTCGTGTATCAACTCAGAAACAGACAATGATTTTTGCAGGAAGAGAGCAAAGGGAAGTTCAGTCCCTGCCTGGGGAGAAAGCAACAGCACAGGAGCACCCTATGTGCAGAGTGCAGTGACTTTTGCTCCAGTCCAAGACAGCAGATACACCAAGGCACAAAACTCCAGAAATTACTTGTGATCTCCTGTCCTGGGGTGACTAAGAAGATTAATCTGAGAAGATTATTCCAATCAATATATGGATTATTTCTGAATGTTTAGAAGACGCATAACCCCCCACCTGCTCAGCCCAGCTTTCCAGCAGCAACATCCTTTGCACCAGCACATTTGCAACTGCCCAGAAAGAAAGAAAGACCAAAAAAAATGTAAGAGAGCTCCCTCCAACCCCTGGCTGCATCTTCCCACAAGCTTCCTCAACTGAGTTATGGTAATTTCATCACTTGAGATTTATTTAGTATCTCTGTCCAGGAAAAAGAACTGGTAAGTCTGGCTGTGACAAGCAATCAGAGGGTACTCAGCTGATGAGCAGCTCCCCATCACTGAGAGAGCAGTAGGAACCTTTGATGTATTGGATTTAAGTAATGGTTTGCCAGAGGGATGGAGCCCATGCCACAGCAATCAAAGCTCCTCTGCACCATTAAGGAGCTGTCAGTGGAGCAGGAGGTGCAGTGCAGCTATTGACCGAGTAGGTGGGCATGAAAATGGGTTTAGGTAACTGTTTACTTCCTGAGAGATGGAAAACACAAAGGAATGTTTCTCTGGCAGCTTTCTGGCTCCCTGATCCTCTCTGTCCACATCAGAATTTATATTGTCTGTCTCTTACGTGCTTGTGCACAATGACCAGTGTGCTGAGTTTAAGCTGTTCAGCTGCACTCCACGTAATGCTTTCCTGCTTGCATTTGCCTTCTCACTATCTCTACCATTTTAAAAAAATCCTTGAACTAACAACATAAAAAAATAAAAATAAAAATTTGCTTACGCGATTTTATATCAGGCTGCCACACAGGCAGATCTAGTATTGATGCAGCTTTAGCCACTCTTTTTCTTGCTTCCTCCACCCCCTTTGCACTGAATGATGGCTTGTACAGGGAGGTGAAGAGGAGGCACATGAATAGCAATACTGTTTTTGTCCTTGTTGAGGGAGTAGCTAAGGGCAAATGGGCCCACACAGTGCTTTAGATAACCAGAGTGTCTGCTATGAAACCAACCTGCAGCCTAGCACCTGAATCCTTCTATAACAAACAAGCTTGCAGGTCTGTGCCAAGATGCCTGGACATCTCCCCAATCTAATTTCCTAGTCAATAGCTTGGATGTAAACAACCAAGAAGAATCAGTTCTCCAGTCTTAGCTGACTGAGTCACATGTTTTTTCTTCCTCTTTCTGTACCTGAGGAAGGCAGGCCTAGTGTCTGTCAGAGCTGATGCCTCCCATAGTTATCCTCCCTATGTTAACCTCTTGCCTGTTAGTGGGCTCAAGAGATAACGGATCAAAACTCCCAGAAACAGGTCCTTCTGCAAAATAAGGTGTTGCCCATCATTTGCTGCACACTGCTTCCTGTGAAGCAAAATTAGGAGGGCTGAACTGGCCTCCTAATAGCTCCTGACTCCCACTGGGCTCTTACCAAAGTGTCTTGGGTCAGCTCTTTCCAGTGCATGCATTTTAAGTAAGACACCTTGATGCATACCAAGGGGTCTGAATGCAGCATCCAAATGTAAAAACATTGGCAGCTGTCCCATTTACCAAACCAGAAATAATAGTACCCACCCACCTCTGGGAATCATATGGAGCACCTCCGATTTATTATTTGTTTTATTTATTTTGTCACATTTATCAGCCATTCAACTCTCTGGGCACAAAGCCCATACATTAAAACCCAGAGTAAAACACAAAGATCTCCTCTACCTTGAGAATATCTTTTCTGTAAAACTGGGCATGAGCAGGAGGGAAGGATGAAAGATGCTTTACACAAGCAAAGGATGACACCAATGTATTTTTCTCCAATTTTGTTATTGATGGAACCATTCTGAAAATGTTGGTGACATCAAGACAAGGAGATGGGAGCAATAAAAAGCATGGGGGGTGGTGGTAGAAAGCCATCCCAGAGCACGGACACAGAGACTCGGCCTCTAGCCAGCCTGTCTCACACACAGGAAGTCTCTAAAATGCTCTTTCCATTATTATTTCTCTAATGACCCCATTAGACACGAATGAAATTCTGAGAAGCCTTAACTATGTTGTAGACAGCCACACTGGCAAATCTGCCCAGCTTTTCTGAGGAATGGCAGGGTGCATTGATGAATGTTTTAAAGCATCCCAATGTGTAATTTATTTCCTGGAAATTAATTGCATGTGCTGGTTTCATTTTCCTGTAGCAAATAATCAGTCTGCTCCTTTTTAATTAGGTAACAACATAGATTCCTCTTCTAATCATGACATAGTGGTTTATGCACGTCATGTCTTTTTCTATGGGAAACAATTTCAAATCATTGTCTAGGGTCGAGCACAACTTTTATGAGACATGAGATTATTTATCAGTGGTATTGCCTGGGTCACTGCCAATGAAGACCTTGTACACAAGACCAGCTAGAGAACCCAGACTGGGCATTGGTGCGTGCAATGGCCTCCTGAAGAAGTTTAAGGAAGAAGCCAAATTAAATGATATTTCAATGGCATTGACATGATGTCAGACCTAGGTGCCAAGAGGTGTGTCCCATCTTGCAGGTATTCACTGGTCCCTCAGTTGAGACACTGCACTGGCATTAGCCATGTTGCATAGACTGTATCAATGATCAGTACCAATAATACTTTTGGTCCACATAAAACTCAGCACCTTTGTCAGCTTCTCCAGCTGGAATGGAAAATACCAAGTGCCAGTGGAGACCGAAGTTTCCCCTAGCATTCAGAGGCTGCATGGGTCTGCACAGACACACATAGCAGGATGGGGTGGGGAAAGCCACTTCTGCTGATGATTGCAGAGAAAAGCTAATGGCCTCCAGCAGCTGCTACTTAAAATTTTCAAACAGGCTGAGAGAGTAAAAACTATTGGCCTTGGCATCCATTCATTACTTGCAGCAAAACTCTAATTAAGCAATAGTGTTCAGTCATATTTACCCTCCACTGGGCTACAAGGAACCCATATTTCTACTGAAATACATGCTTCTGAAACAAAACAAATCTATCAGCAAAAAAACGCTGCTGGAGTAAAATGTAATAATGATATCATATCTATTAGACCGTGAAATTCTCTGCAACAAATTAATCTGCTAGGGAAAAGTTTGTTGGTGCGGTTTCGGCTTCCTGCTTGGAAACTGTAAAACCCGCACCACTGCCCGAGACATCGCCGCACTCGCGGCCTCTGCCTCCTGCCCCTGGAAGTTCCCGTGTGTCACAGGTCCCCGCAGCGGCCCGCGGGAGGTGGAAACCCGCCGGGAACGCGCCGGGGCGCTGAGGCTTCGCCGCCTTGCGGGTGCCCCTCGGTGGCGCGGCCGCGTGCCGCAGGCCCGGGCTCGGCGGGGCCGGAGCGGAGCTCGGCGGGGCNCGCAGGCAGTCGGCAGCCTGGGGCAGCAAAGGTTGGGAAGGGCTTCATTCCTCGGTTTGATTCACCCCCTCTCATCCCCGCCTTTTTGCTTCCTTTTTCGCTCTCTCTTTCTTTTTTTTTTAATATTTTATTTTATTTTATTTTTTTCCCCAAGCCGGGGGAGGGAGAAGAGCGCGGCCACGTCCCACCCCTCCCTTCCTGCAAATCCCCGCTCGCACTGCAAACAATCTGCCTTCCCCATTGCATCCAAGGGAGATAGCAACAGCAACATCATCACGGCAAGCCGGATGGGAGAACGGAGAGGAGGCTGCTGCTGAGGGAGGAAGGCACACACGCTCGATGTTGCCAAAGCGGTAGGAACCGCACGAAAAATAAGCCATGCTGCCCCATGTGTCTGGCGCATTGTGCTCCATCCGAGCCTTTTAGGAGGAAGAAGAGAATTATCTGCTCCGATTTTTTTTTCTGCCAGCAAGAGTGCGACAGACTTGCGATGGTTGAATGTCAATGCCTGTGAGAGAGAGCAACAGTCAGAGCAGGAGGAGAACGGAAGGGGAGGAAAATGAAGGTGGGGACGGTGGTGGAGAGAAAGAAGGAGCCTCGTCCAATGCATCAAAAGGAGGTCCCTGCAATTGCTGATAGAGCCCTGACCGCCTCGCCATCCACAATGGTCTGTACAAGCTGCCAATGCGTTTGATGACGTTCCTGTTTTGTGAAAGGAGGAAAGGAAACGTGACCATGTAAGATCCACGTTTCCCCGGTCAATTACATGCGAAGAATAGATCCGATTTTGACGTGGGTTTTTGGTCCAGGATGGTAACAGCTTAGGGAATAATACAGCTGCCTTCCCTCATCAATTTCGCTCTGA
>VXBU01015620.1:60030-187999 GCA_013400315.1 Bombycilla garrulus
AAAAATATATTTGTCTCAGTACATCTGGGATTAAGCTCATTGAATGCTAATTATTTCTTTCCAGACTTTTAATATTTTCAATGAAATCTTTTAAAGGCAACGGTAAAATCTGAAGCCACCTGGGAGTACAGTGTTGAAAACGTAGGGTGTTTTCCCGCAAACAATGTGAAGGTCTTTTTTGTCAAAGAGGCAATTTTGATAATAACAACAGCTACCAATTTTGCATTTTGGTAGCCAGACCAGCTGCTATTTTGTCTGGCTGCACACCGAGATTCATGTGATCGGGTTTTATTTTTTAATTGAAAAAAAAAAATAAAATAGAAGAAAAAGGGAAATTACTTGAGATGCCAAATACTGTCGAGAAAACCATATTCTCCCTCCTCCCCAAACCCACCGGAGACGTGGACCCTTCTTTTTTACAGGCTTAGGAGTTGCGAGAGCTGATCGGGGGCTTTCTCCCGAGACCGCCGCCTGCGCCCCTGGACCCTCGGGCGTGGGAGATTTATTTTCTCCTCCCGCTGATTTCTAAGCAAACTTGTGGAGGGGGGGAAAGGATCCCTCGGCAGCACAGAGTCGGGTTTTTTCTGGTGTGGATTTTTTTTTTTCAATTGCCGTCCCCGCCGGGTTGCAGCGGGCTGCCGGGGACTTCGCCCCCTCGCCCTCCGGCTCTGCTTTTGTAGGTTCCCCGGCAGCCAGCGCAGCCCCCCCGGCACTGCGGCCGCCGCGGAGCCCCCCGGCCGCGGGGCGCCCGGCTCCTGCCCTTTTCTTTTCCCCGTGCCCGCCTGCCAAGGAAAGGCACATGTTAATACCACCCGGCGCGGGCATTTTCTGCTACTGCTGCTGCGGGCTTCTCCGTCCGAGACAGATGTTGCGAAACCAAGGCCTCCTCAAGTGCCGCTGCCGCATGCTCTTCAATGACCTGAAGGTCTTCCTGCTGCGGAGCCGCCCGCCTCTCTGCCCAGCAGCACCTCCTCGGATGACTTCGGCAAGGGCAAGGCGGAGGATCGCTACTCGCTGGGCAGCAGCGTCGACAGCGGCATCCGCACTCCGCTCTGCAGGATCTGCTTCCAGGGGCCCGAGCAGGTGAGCGACCACGGGCGGTGGGCGCTGGGGCGGGGGCCTCGATGGGCCCGGTGGCAGCGGTGCTCCAGCCTGAGGGACCCGGGGCCTGCTGCCCGTAACAGGACCCCAAACCCAGAAGGGCTCTGCCTTCTGCCCAGGCCCTGGGCTCCAGATTTTGCACCTCGGCAGTCTTTCAAAGGGAGGTGTGGGGTGGAAGCGTGCTCCATCCTTTTCTGCTTCCCGGCAGCCTTGCCCCGGGCACTCATGCCCAGCCTCAGAGCCCTACAACTGTGGCATGGGAGCAGGAATGTGCTGACACCTTCATGGAGCGGAGCGCGTCTCAGCAGGGGAGGCTGCTGTTTGGTGCTCTGTGGATATCCAGTTGCCATGATTCCAAAAGTGATGTAAAGGAGGAGTTTAATGTGTTCTTTGCTGTTGTATTTAAAAATACAACTTCAGTCTGTATAAAACACGTGGCAGGAGACAACCCCGCCTCAGTGTTTCCCAGGGGATGGCTAGCAGGAACTGTGCAGGTGCTTCACGGCTGCCATGCTCCCGGTTGCACTATCTGCAGGACAAACAAGGCTGGCTACAATTGTACCTGCTGAAGCTGCAGCCTTGAGATGCTGCGTGGTACAGGCTGAGGTTGGGCCAGTGAAGTTTCCCTCCACCACACAGGAGAATGAAACAAATGCAACCATGCTAGAATGTAAAATGCCACCCTGGAGCATTATTCTCCATATTTAATGACCATTAAATGCATCTCATGTATTTTCAGGCTGGCAACTTCCTTACAGTGATATACCCAGCAACATGTGCACCTAACATGACACAGCTTGCAGGTGCAAGGAAGGCTGCAGACCTCTGCTTGTGGGATCAAGCCCGTATGTGCAGATAACCATTATTAATTGGGATAACTCTGTTACCTGTCATTATAGGAGATCCTTGTATGAGAAAGGGTTACAAAGTTCAACTTGACTATTTCTATTTGGGCACAGATTCTGGCATATAAGGTGATATGTTGAAGTCTTACTCAAAATGGGTTTTACCCCAGGTGTTCTTTTCCCTTTATGGACCTGTGTGCTCTGCTAAGGAGAAAACCAGTTCTCTTTTGAAAGTGGCCATGCTTTGGCACATGTCCTGCCTTTCCCAAATTTGCCTACATCTGTAATGCAGTGATTGTGTCTTCCCTTTTGTTGGTTTGAGGATGGTGGCAATGGGTGCTGGAAAATAGGGAATGGGCTTCCATTCTTCCTTGTGAGGAGCGGGGTCTGCCACCAACCAATCCCAATATCCACAGCCCTGCTGGATGTGTCATACCAGGGGTTCCATAGGTCACAGCTCAGTGCTCAATGGACTGTAGCCTTCTCTAATGTTTTATGCAGCTGGCAGATAGCTGTGAAACACAGTTTTCATCACAGGCTTTCAGATGGGAGTGGAGGAAATAATTCTTCTTTGGAGATACCGTACATCTTCTTCTCTATCTTGTCTTGTCCCCATCTCTTCTAAAAGTTGGAAGCCGTGCAATTCACTTCCTGGAAATTTGCATTATTCCACATTTCTAGTACTCTTCCCTGGCTTTCCATTCTGCCTGTGTACACAAGACATAGCACCTGCGAGATTGGCTTACGTGTCAGAGCAAATAGAGCCTAAGCAGAATTAAAACAGAGGTAGCTTGCATCCTTGGAGAACATTAATGCTTGAAAATAATTGGATGCTAATTTGCACACTGAAAACCAGTGTAGGTTGCATTGTAAAAGTGAGACTATTTGCTGACCATCTGCTAGCCTGCCTGAGTGAGGAGCTAAGCAGATGTGATTGGCATCTCATAAGACTTTCCCCAGGGTTTCTCTTTTTTGATTCTCACAGTTTCTGACCAATGCAATAAGATATCTGCAGCTGGATTCTGCTACTTGTCCTCGAGCAGTACCTTATTCCACAAATAGTTTTTTGTTCAGCAGCATCACTTGAGGAGTGTTTGAAACCTTTTGCCCCTGCAGCAGCTGGGAAGCACAAGTCATTATGGAGGCCCAAACTGTGGGGTTTTAAAGGAAAGCCTGATCCTGACAACAGCTTCCTGGAAGTACAGTTCACAATAACTGAACACTGAATTGGTGCAGCTGATGTCAAGAACTGCAGTTTGGCTTATTTGGTGCTTATGTCGATAAAATTCTGGCAGGGCTAAATCTCACATTCCTTGTTCCTTTTTGTTATTGTGCTTTTTACTGGTTTTAGGCTTTATTTCCCATTTGTTTTATAACCCGACAGCTGACCAAAGACTCTTCATGTTTTGGACCCTTGCAACTGTAAAAGTCATAGATGCACATTATTCTATACAACCCCTGCCAAGATCATAATGAAGATTTATCTGCTTGGAAACAAAATATAATTGCTAGTTCTTTACTCTGCAGATTAATAGCAATGACAGATCTAAACAGTATTTTATTTACCTGTCAAAACCATCTGAATTTGCTGCAGCTGTGGGCAAATCTGTAGGGCTGCATCACAGTAACAAGAACAAAAGCCTTCATTATAAATTGACTGTTAGGCGCTCTAAGCTTATTTACTCAGATAAAATGTCAGTGAGTCTCCAAAAGATGTTTTAATCCTGTTTTGATGTAAAAAAAGATCCCAACCAAAACAACAGCCAAAAAGGTTTCTTAGTAATCTGACTTTGCAAATAAGTTTTATTTAATAGCTAATGCAAAATAAAATTGGTAGGGACTTTTGCTTTAAATTTATGTTTGCCCAACATGCATGATACTTCAGGCTACTGAGTTGCTTATATCTTAAGCTCCTCATTTGGTTTGTGGCTCTTATGGGTAAGCTGATTCTTTCATTTAAAAATGTGCTGAGGACTGTAGGAAGGAGGAAAGCTCATTACTGTGAAACTGTTCTGATCCTTGCATGGTAGTCAGGAGAAACCAGGGATGCAGGCAAGAGAAGAGTGGATTTGATGACAAAGGGATCACAGCATCTGGGCTCATGTTCAGAGGGCATGAAGAGCAAACTCTGCTCTGGTCTGGCAGTTGAAAAATGCAGCTGCTTTCATTGAAAATGAGAGCTAAACATTGTTGAAGCTGAGGGACTGAACTCAGCTCTTGGCAATGGCATTTCCTTTTGGGGACTTGCTCGGCATTCTCAAAGGTTTCAGTGACTAAACGTCCTGCACCATTGTGTCAGCAAATTCTGAGACCCTGGATTGAGCAGCAAAGCTCTGAGGAGAAAGTGAGGAAGAAAAATGCTGGAGTATTTTCTTCTGTTTTGGTTAATGCTTAGTGTTTGCAGAATTTTGTCTGCTTTCCTGGATCTCTGACAATGTTCTGCAAGAGAGAGAAACTAAGATGAGCTCGTCTCTCACAAATGTTTTACAGTACTTGGTATGGTTCCAAGCTGAAAGTGAGTCATGGGGATTAGCAGAAAAGACATGGGTGAAAAGTCCCTTTGCATCAGGGGATAAACTGCCCAGTCACAAGGAGTTAACAGTACTGTGGAATTTGGGATCTCAGAAGTATGGCTAGCTGTGCTGAAAATAAATAAAAAAACATTCTTAAATGAAACTGAGATAATTTGGAAAGCCATATGTTTCAAGGTTTGCTTGTTATCCTGTCAGAGTGTGTGCGCATCTTTTCTTACCTATCATTTCCAGTCTACATTTCTCTTTCTCTTTTTTTGGGGAAAGATACTGAAAAGATGGAGATTTGAAAAGTCAGCAGTGGTAGATTTGGTTGGCTGTGGAGGATCAGAGATAACAGATTGTGGACTCTTACCTGCAGGCTGATACCTTTGAAAATGAAAAACATTTTAGCTCAATATTCAGTAGAAATACTTGGATGAAGACTATTCTTCCCACCAAATTTCCTGCTAGACTTTTGGGACACCAGCTCCTTAATATCCGAACATAAGGACCTTCAAGAAAATTGGAAGGGAAGAATGAATGTTATGCATTTCTATGTGGTATGTAACTGGGTTGTGGAGCTCCTTGCTGCAAGACAATGAGCTAAAGTTTAACAAAGGATCATAAAGCTGTGTGATTATTATGAATATCTAGAGTCATCACAACTAATGATAACATTTCTGAAAGTAAAATTCATGCTTTATATCTGAAGCCAATCTAGAGATCAGGGTAAGGCTGACTAGAAGCAGGGCCCTGGGGCTGGAGTCTTGCCCAACAGCTCACCAGCCGCCTGTGCCTGGCCAGGGAGATCCAACCCTGCAGGTGCATGTCTGGATTTCATGGTCATGTAAGGTAATGTCTTCAGTGTGTAGGCACTTAACATGTTCAGGACTTCTCTAGAATTAAAGTGACCCGAAATTACTCATCCTGGGAGCTCTGTGTAGGATCAGGGGATGTTCAGTACCATAGAATGGCTGGTCTTTGCATGTGTTACTTGAAATAGCTAGTGAGAATCCCATCCCCTTCCTGGTACAGACATGAGCAAGAAGCATCATCAGCTCCCTGCATGGAAAGGTCTGCAGAGAAGGCATGAGCTGAGGTCATGAAATACTGCTACTATACAGACTGGTCTCTCAGCAGCACAGAGGAGTGGAGGAGGTGTCTGGGATGCCTGATTTCTGCTTTGCATCCTTGCAAGATTGAGGAAAATAAAGTACTAGAGTGAGACAAAGAGGAAAAGAGGCAGTCTGTGTCAGAGTTCAGGACACAAGTATGATAATGAATGAGTGAAAGAAGAAACAACTGTGCAGCTAGTATCACAAGCGTGTCCAAAGCCCAGAAATCTTGCAAATATAGATGCTGGTACTTCACGGGGTCTGTCCAAACTGGATAGACCATTGGGACACTGTTTTCAAACATGTTGAATCATATGACAGTGCAGTCTTCCCATCCATGTCCTTTTCAAAGGTGTGTTCCCACATGATTCATTTACTTTGTGTTAGAAGGAGAATAATTCATTAGAAAACAGGCAGTCCTGCTAAAACTGAAAAATAAGAGATGCTGGAATGCAGGTGTTCAGATTTCAATCTGTATATTGTAATTTATGGTAGAAAGGAAGAGAGGATGCTTCCTGTGACATTCAGTCCATCTCTCTGTCTTCCCATCTTTGAATCTTAACACTTCTATAGCTACCTCTCCTGTTTCACCTGTCCCAGGATGAAATCTGTACTGTGCAGTCAGAACATTCTTGGCTTTGGCAAAAGCTTTGCTTGAGCCATAATCTGAATGGAGCCCAGGACGTCATCTATTTTAGATTTAGTTGTGTTGCCACAGAGTTGATTGGAAAAGCTCCCATTAACTTCAACAGCAAAAGTGTAGGCATCCAGTAACAGGGACCTGACCCCTGTATTTCAATAATGTTGTGCACACAGCGGGGTTTCTATAAATAATAGTGAAAGCCACTAATCCCATTGACTTTTAATTGCTCCGGAAGACAAGGTTTTCACCTTTTGTGCCTGCTGAAACTCTGATGCCTGACCCGTTTATTTCAGTGCCACTAGCCAGCCTGAGCAGCAGATTTTCTTTTCTTTCATTTTTCCCTGTGTAAAAGGCTTCATGAAGGAACTTGTCTATGTTTGTGTCACTGTTTCTTAAATATACATTTCAGGCCATGATTAACAGTGGCTGAAGTCAGTTAGTGACAGAACAAGCAATGCAAAAGCTTGTAGCTCCATTGTCTGCATCTATAGAGTCACTGTTACTTCCACAAAGGCAACACTTTCCTCTGGAAGGGCTCTGTTCATACAAAACTGAATTGCATTCAGGTTGTCTTTCAAGCAGAAATTCATTCCCAGCAAGGGCCTCCTCTGTGGCAGCCTTTTCCTCACACTGGTATTTTTCCATTCAAGGCTGGCCCGGTCCAGAAGTCAGAAATGGTTGTGCCAAAAATCTGTGATACTGTGTGTCCTATGTGGCTGCTGCACATCTCCATTTCTCCTAGGCCTGTCGTAAGATAATAAGATATACTGTAATTGTTAGTGGTCCATATCTGTGACCATCCCCTTCTTTTATTATCTGGTTGCCAAAGGACTAAAGCTGTGTGATGGTGTTAGCTATTACAGGTTATGCTCATCAGCCCTCCTCTAAACCTACTGGCTAATGTTGGCCATATCTGGCAGAGTGGAGATCTGAAAGGCATCAAATTCCTGTATGCTTCATGAAAACTAGCTGGATGAAGAGGAGGAAAGCTAGAAACATCCTGCTGACGGAGAGATTATAGCGTTGTCTGTGCTAGACACTGTAGAGTCCATGGAGGACAGAGCTTCAGATGGAACAGCAGCTGTAATAAGAACGTGTATCCCATTAGACAAAAAAAAGAACCCCATCATGATATGGTTTCCATGGGAAACGAGACTTACAGAATAGCTTGTTAACTTCCTATCTTTCTCCTTTCCCTTTTTTAATCAGAATTGCTTACTTAAAATGAATTGCTTGATGCTGAAGATGTTCTTATCTTCCCCCATCTTTTCACAACCTACCTTTTATCCTTTCCTGATTTATCAGTGGTTACAGTAGAACAGATTACGCCGTTGGCAGTGGAGAGTGATGAGTGATGACTTTCTTCTGATGAAGAAAATAACAGCAGGACCTGGAAACCTATGTAGATAATAAATGGACTGTACCCATGCCCCTCTGTGAAAAGTGATGAGATAAGGCAAAATCATGGTGGGCAAACTGGTTCCAATGACAAGGCCCCTATACTGAAATTCTCACACATCTTCCTCATGTCATTTCTTGTTCTTTACACTCTTGGGTGGTTTTCTCTCACCTTCTCTTCCTTCTTTTCTTCTTGGCCAAAGCCAATTGACACATCAGAGCTTGGTCCCACCCATCCTGTCTGGCTTTATCTGCAACAAGTTCTCCTATGGCCTATATATCATCAAATCCAAGCCTCCTCTCTGTGCATCTTGGAACACTGATGACATCACTCCCAACAGTCACACACGCTTAATCTGCTTCCCTGGATGGAGAGTGAGGGATGGGATGGTACAGAATGGGAAGATGATACAAAAAAAAATAAAGGGTTTACATTTCATTATTTCCTACATCTAGTACCTTGTGTTTATTGTAGCAACCAGGCTGTTTTTGGGGGAAACTCTGTAAGCCCCATGGAGGATGGGGTAGTTCTATCTTGAAGGGATCCCTGAGAAAGTTTTGTCTCCTCTGTATAATAACTTTGTAGGGAACATCCATTTTGATTGGAGAACTGGACTGTCAGACATACTTTTTTCTGGAGTCAAAGACATATGCAAAACAACAACAACATGAGAGAGAAAATAAACTTGATATTCAGCCAGTTTGGAGGTCAAGGACTGCTACAGTCTTTGTGGTTTCTTTGCCATGTTGCTCTTAGCAGAAGATTACAAAGACTGCTTGATTGGCAATGTGTTCAAGTTTAAGGTAAGGCCATGAGGTCACCTTTCCCATGAAAAAAATTATGTGCCATTAGCCAAGAGGTCAGTGCTAGAGACACCTCTAAGGTTTGCAGTGCACTAAGCATTTGGAGGTGTTTGCTCTCACAGAGAGCAGACAGTCCTGTGGCTGCAGCCTCTGTCAAGTCATTCCCTGGACTGGCATTGTAACCTCTGGTACTGTATAGGTTTAGGTTCTGTTTATTAATGTGTACACTGATCATGCCCAAGCATAGGGCAGTGTCCAGGCCTCAAGAGATCTACCCCTCCAAAATCCTGACAGAGGCTGATCTAACCAGTTCTCAAGGACGGGCATAGTTGGAGAACCCATCTTTCTTGCTGCCACTCATTGCTTCTTGCCCTTTCCTTTTTTCCAAGAAGTAACTGAAGGCATTTTCCAGCAGTTGCATGTAAATACAGTGAAAATTCATTCTTTCAGGATTTTACAAGTTTAAGTGACAACTGAAGCCATAATACTCCTTTTTCTCTAGGCGAAACAATCCCAATTCTGCCTTTGCTTTTATGATGTGTTTTCTAAACTACTAATCATCCTTGGTGATACTCTTACCAAATGGTCCATATTTTGCCATAAATGCACTGGAAACAATTATCCAGCTGAATCCTTGTCAGTGCTGAGCAGGCAGAAAGATTTTGAATCCTGTTTAACAGGTAGCAGAAGTCATCTATTCCAGGCTAATGTTTGACCTCTTTATTTATTCATGTATTTAGGGAACAGCAGATGATTATTGATTGTTACTCAACTCATGATCTCCATGTCCTTCAGAGCTGCTTCTTGGCCAGTCCTCCACCCTGGCTCTGTGCAGCTGGCATTACTGCATTGGTAGAGGGGCTGCATTTGGGCTTACTGAATTGCATCCATTTTTCCCCAGTAGCAGCCCCTTACAGGAGGGCCTGCAGATGGAGTAAGCATTAGCTCTGTTAAATCTTCAGATCATTAATGACGTGGGCTCGTTCTGGTGTCTGCTCTCTGCCCCAATTAAAACCATTATCAGCAAGGCTGAATAGGATTTTCCTGACAGTTTCAGGCCTCTAGCCAGTCCTGCTTGAAATGTTGCCCACACCACCCACTTCTCTCAGTGCTTCTTCAGTCACTTTATGGATGGCTCATATCTCCTTCTAGCACCTTCTTGTGCTAGCATTGTCACTTGGGGCATTAACCCTACACCCAGCTTGAGCTTATTTTCTCTCATATCCAGCTGTGTAATCATGTTGTGTTCATTTGCTTTCTCTAGGGTTGCACAGATACTTCCTCAGATCCTCATTTCTTGCCTTCATTGCTGTGATCCCTTCCTCTCTAATTTCCCAGCACAGGCATTGTCCTGCTTCAGTGGAGTCAAAACTGAGAAGCTCACTTCTTTAACTGGTATCTTGATGAAAGTGATTTTCCAAGAACTTCCATGTGCATCTCCACACCCTTTAGCGTTCCCTGTCCTTACCAAGATAGATCCTGTGTAGTTTTTTTACTCCAGTTCTCAGTGTTTGAGAGAGCTAAAAAAAGCCATGTGGAAGGATCTGTTGAAGACAGAACACACAGCATCAGCGTGCAGGAATCCTCCTGGCACTTCACCCACATCACATCAGCACCTACCCTGGCAATTTCCTGTAGGTGCTGAACTAAAGCTCAATGGATGGTTTGCACTTCCTGCAGGTACAAGGCCATGGGCTAAACTTGCCCCTCCAAACACCCCAGTGCTTTTAGTTTTATCAGGTCTTCTCTGTCTGTGTCTTGCATGACCTTGCACTGTCTGATGAATTAAGCACTTCCCTTTTCTTTTCTCCTTGTTAAGCACACTAGGACCTGTCAGGGCTTAAGGTGCCGGAGAAGTACAAGAATATTATTATTCCATTCCAAGTGATATTAAAAGAACATTAAGATGGATCAGGTGATCATTCAAGAAAAGTAGGTAATAATAAAATACTGTATCAGAGAGAAATAGCAGTTAAATAATTAGAGAGAGTGTTTCCACAAGAGGCAGAAAGAGAGTTATGGGTGCTTCTGGCCTCCTGACCATTCTTTATTTTAATACTATGGTAACCTTTACAGAATGTCAATATGTCAAGCATTGCACCAAGAAGTGAAGCAAAGGCTTTTCTTGCCCTACAGAGTTCACATTTTAGGACAGAAAACCCCAACATTTCCTTAGCATTGAAAAGGCAGGCATTCTTACAAGATTTAAGGCCAGAGGGAGTTACTGGGTTAATGTAGTCTGAATCTCTCTGTAATAGCAGTGAAATAAGTTCCCTCAATGAAATTCCTGCTTGAAGCTTAATAGCTGTGCAAGGACTGGTGAAGAAATATCCCTTATTGATTTTCAGATCTCCAACAATGGGAAATTGTTGCACTGCCCAAGGAGAAAATCTGGTGAAACAGAGAACTGAAACTGTCTTTGCATATCAACTTTTGTCTTTTCTGTCACAGAAAGAACTGTGTGCTGTGTGCATCCTTAGAAACCAGCTTCAAAACCCCTTGGGCTAGCTGGCAGAGAAGATTTCCCTCATGGAAAAAGTTCTGTGTTTGAAGACAGTTTTATTCCACATCAGATTAGAGGCAAGAAACTTTCAGCCTGGAAAAACACTCATGGGATCCAGCTGGTTAGGAAAAAACATAGTTCATAGCCTCCTCTGACATATGAGAGCAGAAGTGCTGTCACCTACATTTAACCCACATCTGGAAAATTTTCTTCATAGACAGGATGGCTACGTCATTTCTAAGAAAAACATTTTTAGAGCCCCATAGCCTGAATTGAGGACTCTTTCATAAAGTCCAGCTTGCTAAACTGTCATGACCTGCCCCAGCTGCCATTGTTATTCCCTTTCCCATTCCTTATGATTTATTCTTGCCCTCATCACATGTGAAATCTGCGGGAGAGTTCTTGGCCTTCCCATCCTGCGGCTATTTATGAGATTTCCTCTCTCATCTTTTTCTTGGTGATGCCAGACAGGAGCTTCTTCTCTTTGAGGATGTGCTCAGGCATGCAGTGCAAATGTCAGTTGATGGTGACAATTCTGAGTTACAACTCAGGTCAAACAAAATCACACAACTTAAGAATATTTTAGGATTTTAGGGTACCACAGGAAATAATCTTGTTCAGCTTCTACTCAAGCAGATCTGACCAAATGAGATCTCCAGATATCCAGAGCTGGGTAATTCCAAGGACAGTTACTCCACTCATGTCTGTGTAAACCAAATTTAATATTTTTCCTCCCTTGTGGTAAAAATGTGGGGGGTTATTTTTGATTTATAATCATAATTTTTTTGTTTCAAATTGTATCTGTTTCCTCTTACAACCATACACCTTTGAGACGAGTCTGGCTTTCTTGCTGTACCATGAGGTGGCTGAAAACAGCAGTAAGATCTCCCCTTATCTTTTACAGTGATTTTGGAGGAGCTGTGCAAAAGAAAGGATTAAATGTCTGCTCTAACTCCCCAGTGTGGATTTGGACAAGGGCTGAGATTTGTGTAATGGTAGTCAGACAAATACCAAGGGAAAATACCTGCCCATCTATAGCTTAAAGAATGAGAATAAAAATTGGTAATAATACTAAAAGCTCAGTTGTTTCTCTTTGTCATAGGTGGGACACTTCTTGATCCAATAATCACTAAACCTCAAGGAGGTGATTCTATTTCAAATCTGAGTCTTATAGAAATACTGGTTGTAGAGATCCTTGATTGAGCAAGAACTGTTTTTGTTTAAATTGAACAGAAGGATGAGCAAAAAGAGATCTTTAACTAACGTTTTCAACTTTACAGAACAAGATTTTGAAAAAAATTAGGAATCTCTAAAAATATGCAATATAGCAGAAATGTATTATATATGGTCTTATTACTACCAAAACAGCCATTAGTTTCTTTATAACAAACAAAAGCATTCTGTTACAATTGCTGCTTCTGGAATCTTACAGTAATTCTCCCTTCTACAGGCCATTTTTGCTTTCTGCCTTCAATTTATTTGCCTGGAAAGCTGTTCAAAACCTGTCCCAAGATGCGTTTTAATACAAATGAAAAATATTCTCTCTTTCTTACTTGCTTCCCTAAGCGTCAGTACTTATCCATGTCAGTTCTGTTTATAAGTTCACAAAATATACTCAGTGACATTTAAACTTCTCTGCCAAACCCAGCCACCTTTGATAAATAAAGGCTGCAGAACTCTTAAGCTCTTATGAGTTGCCTGAAAATGTGTAGCCAAGTGGGGGATACTCCCCACACTGGGTTTGTGATGTCATGGAGGGGAACTGTCATAGGATGTCATAGATGCCCTACTAGACATCAGAAAAGCCACCTTACTACCAGGTACAATTCGGGGGAAACATACACACTGTTTGGCTCCATTGCTCTGAGAACGTCTGGTTCTGCTGTTGTCTTTGCTTTTAATTCTCTTTATAAAAAGGCAAGAAAAAGATCCATCTGCCAGCAGAAGTGGAACTAGCAGGATTGAAGTAAATACTGGAATATTTCAGAAAACAGTACATTTAGGAAACCTAGGGAACTGTATAGTAAAAGTTCTAGAGGTTTCTCCACTGACCCCAGTCCAGGATCTGTTATTTCAGCCAGCATCTTTCAAAGGACCTTCACAATAGCGCGGTCACACAAAGCCATATGGTGAGACTTGCCCTTCAGGCAGCACAAAAAGGGAGGATGTTGATGCAGCCCTATCTGGGAGTGCTTGAAAACCTGAAGAAATGCCTTTGGTAAATGGCTGATGACAGCAGCTCTTCCTCATGCCTGCAGAACTCCATGTGTCCCTCCATCACTGTAGAAAACTCAGCTGGAGTGGAGAGCCAGGTGATCAGGGGAAGGATTGGTAGTTAAGTGATCATGAATGGCAAGGAGAATATCAGAAATAATTCTGTGCAGTTTAATAAGAGGAGGAACTTTGATCAGAGGCATCCAAAGTGCATCTGTCAGTAGGAAAGCAAACTAAGCTGCAGGGATTCCTCAGAAGTTCTTATTGCTATAGTAAGCCGAAGGGGATGCAGAGGCTGCTACAGGCTTGTGGATTTCCATGGAGCACTTGAAGAAGCTCCACATCAGAGATTATTTGCAAACACAAGGCATACAAGTGTGTGTGTGCGTCTGTGTAACTGAGCTGCTCTGCCTGTGTTTAGGAGGATCAGAAATGTATGGGGCAAATGTTGCAATCTCTGAAGGTAGCAGGAGGTTTTCCACCGTAGCATGGCTCTGCTGTTTGTGTTGGATCCAGTAATTTTTCCCTGTAATGGATATGAGAAGGCCTCTGAGATTGGGTTTCTGTGATGAAACAGAAGATGGAGGGGGGATGATCTTGGGACAGATGAAAGCAGGAAAACACACACTCTGCTTCTCTGATCAGCACAAGGTTGTGTTGCACCTGATGGAGCCTCATTCATTCATTCATTCATTCATTCATTCATTCATTCATTCATTCATTCTTGCAATCCCACTGCCACCAAAAAAGCCCAATGGCATTGATCAGCTCCTTACTTCTTTTCATCCCAGTTCTGCATTGCCCCATTTGTGTTTCCTTCCATAGGATTTATAACTTAATCCCTCTCCAGGTGGTGTCTCTCCAACAGGGCAATGTAACTGTCTTTTCTTACCAAATAATCTTTTGCCCCTAAGCACTGTGACTGGAGCAGCAATACCAGCCCTCCTAGGCTACAGAGGAGATTTTCACCTTCTCTGACTACATCCTGAATGTTCCCAGTTTTTCAGCATGCTCTGCATTTTGGCCTGATTAGGCTATTTGTTCTGTTGTATTGCAGAGATGAGGAGCAGTGCTTAGGCATAAGAGAGTATGTTATCTCTGTATCCTGTAAAATAAGAGAAAATTTGCTCAGCTGGAAATGAAACCACTGTGAGTTCAAAACTCACTTTGATTGACAACAGTTCTGAATTTTCTTACAACCATCAATACAGGCCAAGGTCTTTACCCCTATGTAAATGCTCCTAAGGCTGTTAGCTGTTTGTGTCCTAGAGATACTGACGAGTCAAAAATTTGCTGTACAAAACCATGGAGACAGGGAAAACCATCAGGATTCCCCCCATTTGGCATGCCCTGTGCATCTTTGGAACAAATATTCATCCCAAGTCCTCTTTCTCAGACTGCCCTGTCCACCTGGTCAGTATTGCTTGCTACCTTCTGACACAGCTTCACCTGTCATGGGTTGGTTGTAGCATGAATAACAGGCCCTCCTGTGATTTATATCCTTTCAAGGGAGAGAGAGGGAGTTTGCCAGATACCCATCTGCCTATAAATGCATATGGCGTAACTGCTGGGACACAGCTGCACTCATGTAACTGTCTTTAAACTGTTTCCTTTTAAATCACTGTGTCTACATTGCCTTGAGCTGTTTTTCTTCCCTCCTGGAATGTGCACAGCAGCATCAGCATCAGTATCTCCAGTGCATTGCTCTGCTTCTGGCCTGCACAGCCTTTGGGGCTCTCATGAGATGGTCAGAGGGCCCTCCATGACCTCTCTGTCTTCAGAGGTTCTGTGTGATTTCCAGGCAGCAGCCAGCCTGCAAGCACTGCCACAGCGTGTGCTGATCCCAGCGCTCACCACAGGGCAGGCACTGGCTGTGTGTTTGCAGCAGTGTGGGAGAAGCCAGATGCCACGTGGCTGAGCCAAATTGGATTGAGAGGGAGATTAAATGGTCATTTGTGGGTCACGTTTTCCTGCAGAGGGCAGACTGATGCCATGATGCACATCTGGGCTGTGGAACAGATGCAGCAGTTTCAGCTGCTGTGAGGCACTTTCCTGGAGGACTCTGGTGAGCGCACTTTGGGGCTAGGAACAGAATACACCAGCCAAGAGCTCTTCCAGCTAGGGAGAGCTTCTCTCTGCTGTTACTGGTACATTTGTAGTGAGAGATCTGCACTTTGCCTGTTTCTCCAGTAATGTGTGCATGGCATGGCCAGTGCAGTGTGGTAATTTGCAGTGTATCACAACTGTGCTGAATCACAATGGCTCACAGATCAGGCCTCTGTGCCTTGTGTTTTTTCAGTCCACTTACCAGTGCTCTGTGTCCGTCCACTGAAAAAGATTTTTCTATCTGACTGGTCACTGTAGGTTCACCAGGTCATGAAAGCAGACTGACCTGGAAAGATCCAAGATATGGAGATGGTTCAGAACTTGATTTAGGCTTGAGTACTTTCTGACACTGGGCTGTCAGGACTGTGACTGTGAAACAGTAGTGAGCCCTTGCTGGATAATACAGGTGGTAAAGAAAACTTCATGACCATGTCAGAAGATCTCTAAGCAAATGGCACACTGTGATATGGAGGAAAACAACATGGCTTGCCTCCGTGAGTGCTTGGAGAGGGCACCTCTGCTTTCTGCAGAGCCAGGGTTTGCCTTTCTGCTAAATAAAAAGTAGACTAAAAGGTGTGGGGAGCTGAGCAGCCAACACAGTCCTCTCAGATGAGAGTTACCCTAGGAGAGCAGAATTAGCAAACCCCAGATTTTGGAGTTACAGTGGCAGCTGGGTCACTGGATAACAGATCCCAACCCAGGTAAAGAGTTGGTCTCTGGCTCTGAGAGGACACATTTAGAATATTTCCCCCACTGGGATAGCCTGACTAGAGGAGGCTCCTCTTCCAATTCATGTGAATGAAAGTGGATGAGCAGCAACCATGGATCGCAGCTTCTCCTCTGAGCTTTGTAAACAAGCTGTGATTCTGGGCATATCCCCAAGGTGGGACACAGCTCTGAATGCAGACATGCAGACACCTAAATGTGAGTGTCACAGTGTAGGTGTCTGCATGTGGACTGGGTGTCTAGGCAGTGAAAAATCAAGAGCTTGAGTCATGCCCACGCGATGATTTCTTAGTGGAAAACATCTTGAGGCAGGTAATTGTGCCCCTAGTGAGAGCAGGCAGCGGAGCTGGAGAGCCAGACACCTACATTTGCTTAGCTGACTCACTCCTGGGGCTCTGCTGTCAGCATTGACTAGACCTCCATCAATTATACAGGAAAAAGGGCATCCAGAGCACACTGAGCTGCTACATCTACATAGAGGATATAGGGCCCTTTCATGCCTCCATAAAGCAGACTGGAAACCTTCACTTCTAGAAATGCTTTAAGGGATAGTCCTTGTTCATCTACATAGCACTGAAACCACTTCAGACTAGGTCTTCTGCAAATGCTGAGTATTCACATTATTATAAGTAAACAGCAACTCAGAAATGCATGCACAACATTGAGGAGAGGTAAACAGATGGGAGAGGTTGCCATGTAAGGCCATGCTGAAGTGATGAGCAAAAATAAGTGTTAGAGACAGTTTGACATTTTTACAGCAAGGCAGACGCAGCCAGGATTTGAAACATATCTCAATGAAATGGGGTCAAGAAGGTGACCTGCCTTTTCTTGGCCAAGCTCTTCTCCTGTTGGGCAGTCCCTTCTGTGCTCAAGCAGCAAGTGCTCCTCATTGTTGGCCTGGCTAATCAGGATAATCATGGTGCAAAATGGCTCCAGTGAGCAAGGCAGGAAAAGTGATATTGTTTGTGGTGAACTGTTGTGTGGGAGAAAAGAGATTTTAAATACAGCCTTGAAGTCACTGAGTGACACAAGCACTGGGCTGACTTGAACTGACAACTGCTAATTACTGAGAGAAAAATGACTCACTAAAAAACAATTATTGTCTTACATCTAATGGATGACTTACAGTCAAATAGAAAGCTACAGTCTTGGCATGGGGGACATGCATAATGTGACAGACAGCCAGCAGCCTCACATATCTTTTACAGAAATAGAGTTCAAAAGTTGTGCAAGATGGGTATTTTAATTAAGCAAAGCCCACAAAAGCTGCTCTGCAAACCTAGGCAGAAACTGCATGAGGATACCCTTCTCTTAGCAAAACACTGAAAATCCAGTCTGATGCTGCTAATAGCAAAAATCCTCTGGCTTCTGAAAAGTCACTATTTTCCGTTTTATGGTATCCAGCTGGAATTGCTGCTGGAAACTCTCCTGTGGGGAAGGGAGAGCATCAGCAGAAGGGGTCTCTACAGAGAAACAGTGAAAGGGAGCAATTCTTGGGAAATGATGCAGTAAATGTGTGACAGGCACTTCTGAAAATTCATGTATATGTCAGAATTGACGAAACAATTTCCTGTTGGTGTGTTAAAATGTATTAAATATTTGTCTGGGTTTACACAAGCATGGCTTATAAAGAAAGCTCTTGTATATTAAGGGATTACATACTTTATTACAGTATATGCTACCTAAGTTGTACTGGGAACTGTCTTCACATGTGTCCGTGATACAGGGGAACAGTAAGCAAAAGGCAAATGGTTTATGGTGGTTTTAGGTGTAATTTGAATGAACCAATGTGGTTTTCCTGTTTTTGGAATCCAGAATGATTTTTCCACCTTCATAAAGTGGCCTAAGTCAGTCTGAAATCTGATGGGGCTGAGGCTCTTCTCATTTGCATGTAAGTGGCTCTACCATGCTTCTTGGGCATGGGAGCACAGGGGATGTATCTCTGGTCCTCAGATCACTTTTTATCCTTCAGCGGGTCATTTCTAATCTCTGTTTTGGGAGGGACCGTTCAGCAGACTTTGGCTCTGAATTTCAAGCTGCTGGGCCTATTCAGCAGACAGAGATGTCTGATGAGAAGCAAGGCACTCAGCATCTCTGCAAACAGCACCATCAGTTCAACGTCATCTTTATTTTTTAAAGAAAAAATTGGCTTGGTTGGCCCACGAGTTACTGTTCATTATTTTCCCATGTGCGTGTTGATAATGCCTTGTTATTGGGTCATTTCTCTTTGTAAAGCACTTTAAGTACAGTTCAATGCCAGTGTGGGACATGCAGCTCCCTAAGACGGTGGTGGCCTCCTCTTACCCTCGCTCTCTTGCAATCACTTGAAAGTTCCCTTGGGCCCTTGCTTAGCTGGCTCACCCTTGACTCTAAATAGTAACAGCCTTAATCCAGGGGACTTCTCTAATCTTGGGGTCAGAGTGGGAAGCATGAGTGATTGCTCTGAGCAGCAAACCCATTTATGCGAAGTGTTTCACTCTCTGAGCAGCATCATTGAGGAAGGATGAGATTAGAAGGATATCACTGGCAAAGTGACTAAGAGATTTATCTTATTCATAGGCTTGGCTTGTACTTAAGGAATTTACATTATTGGGATTTTTTAAAATCTGAGCTGGCTGAATCTATCAGTATTCCAGCTGTGTCATAGGTATCAAAGGCTTGTTGTTTCCTTCCTGGTTCCTACCTTGCAGGACCTACACATTGCTCCCACTGCTTTCTCTTGTTGCTTTTCTACATCTGTTTCCATATACCAGCAGTACCACAGCCTCCCCCAAGTCCCTAAGAGAATATCATAAGGCAACTCAGTGTCAAGACACTTCCCAGGTATTCAGTCTGTTTTTTCTTTTGCTTAATTAATTTCTTCATTATTTGTCTAGTTAATAGTGTTGGGAATGATTAATAAGAGATGCATCTCCCTCTGACACTGGTATGTCTGAATATTTATAATAAAGAAGAGTTAGTGTCCTTGAAGCTTCCAAGTCAATGATTCCCCTCTAGAGGAGCTGGGACAGATCATAGTATGGACATAGGTATTTCTGTGTACCTGTCCTGAGAGAAAATTCTCAGGAGCTCAGACCTCAGGGAACTCCTATCCCAGCTTAGATTGGCAATGCCAGCACAAGTGGCCCAGCTCACAACAGGGAGCAAAGGCCTGGAGTACCTTTGCTCCACTACAACTGTGTATTCAGACAGACTGCTTGGGAAATTATATCAGCAAAACCCCACACTCCTCTGCTGATGAAGACTGACGCCTTGCTGGGGGATGGATGAGGAGGGGCGTGGTTGGCACAAAGGAGTTGCACTGGGTAGAGACTGCATGTAAAAAGACATGCAAATGCTGGAAGGCAGAACATCCACGATAAGCACAGTCAGGCTAAAGTCAGTGCAGAAACTGTATCTTCCCAACATGGTGTCTCCCTGCACAGCAATTCAGACAGGAGTGGCAGGGACATTGCCAAGGGAAAGAAAGAGGTGTCACCTAAGTTGAAAGAGTCAGTGTTACTGAAAGAAGGTAAAGTCTTATCTACAGACCTTTCCTCAGGGTAAGGGTGACTGTCCAGTGTCTTGGTAATGTATGTTCATGAAAAACCTGAGCTAGTCCAAGACCTTGCAGCTGTAATGAGCAGAAACCTCAGAGCTGCATTTCCATCCTTTCCAAGCTCTAGTGACCACGCAGCCAGGGACTTGATCACAACAATTTTTTAGAATTCTCATTAGCTTTTTGTTGAATCAGTTCCCCTATCTGACCACATGGTCACCAACACAGCACTGGTAACAGGGCAGGGCAGCACACCTGGGAGGGCAGTGGGATGGGGGAGATAGAAGCGCAGACTTAGGCAGAAACTATGCCTAGAATTGCACCCCAATACCAAGAATTTAGCAACTCCCTTCTAGCAACAATGAAGTATATGGCATTTGAAGATACTCTGCCACAATTTCAAGGGGATTATTCTATATTCAGCCCAAAGATAAAGCAAACTTCAGGCTCAGCTCTTCAAGAAAACAAGCTCCCTGCCTGGCCTGACATCTGAATATCTGTCCCAGGAGGGAGTCCCTTTTACCTCTGTAAAAGGAAAAAGAAAGCCAGTGAAACTTTTAGGCATGGAGACATGCCAGTTTTGTTCTTACATACATTGCAGTTTTTCCCAAGTGACACTGAAGTTGTTCCCAGCTCAGACAGGCAGTGTCTTCTGGCCATCCTGGGAAGAAGGGCTGTACAAGGTGGCTGCAAGCTGCAATTTCAGAGATATCTTTCTTAGTGCCCAAATACTCCCCCAGCACAGAGGAGACATTGACAGTCTGGGCTAGTCCAGTGAGGGATGCCAAAGTGCTAAAGGGACAGAAGCACATTATGTGTGAGAAGAGGTGGAGGGATTTGGACTTGTTCAGTCTGGCAACAAGAAGATGAAAGGGGAGATCTGCTGCCTTCTTCTACCTGAAGTCAGAGCATAAAGACCACAGAGCCAGAGGGGCACAGCAAAGGTCTAGAGGCAATCGCACAAGTTGCAGCAAGGGAGGTGCTCATTAGGTATACAGAAACAAACTTTCACAGTGAGAGCAGAGCAGTGCTGAGACAAGAACCCAGATATATGGTAGGATCTCAGTCCTCTGACGTCTTGACAATTCAGCAAAATGAAGCCTTGAGCAACCTTGAAGTTAGCTCAGGTTTGAGCAGAAGGTTGGACAAAAGAAATCCAGGGACCTCTCCGCCTAAAATGTCACCTTAAAAAAGCCAGGGACTGAGAGGACTGAGCAGTGGCTGCAATGTCACCGCTCATAGGTTTTAGCCTTCTTGTTCTGGAGAATGGTGTTACAGGGAGAAGATTCTTCAGCACGCAGAGATGTGAGCCCACCCACTTCCCTGCCTTCAGACATGACTGTGCCTCCAGCCATCTCAGTATGTCCCAACTTCTGCCTGACTGACTTTTGGACAAATGAGCTGGCCCAGCACAAGAGCCTGTCCTAATGAGCACAGCAAAGCTATGGCCTCTTGAACTGGTGGCAGCAGTCAGTCCCTGACTGATCCCCAGGAGGTGCCTATGCTCCCCACTCATGTTGTGGGGGCTGGTACTGCCATTCTTCACCTGCTGCATTTTGAGATCAAATTGATGTGTAACTAGTGAAAATTTGGCCTGGAGAAGACTGGATAGATGTGCTGTCTATGCCCATCTATACCTTACCTGTACCTCTGGCATGGCTCCTGCTCTATTTCCTGGATAACCCCCAACCTTCCATATTCATCAGTGTGGTTTACTGTAGGTTACTCCAGGTCTCTCCAGTGTAACATCAGACTCCTGCTCCCCAGATATCAACCTCTTTATTTTCAATATTATTCTCTACCCATCTTGCTGAATCACCCCAGTTACTATCACCTCAGATCCCCACTTCGCATCACCTCTCTTACACCCCCACTTCCGAGAGCCTTCCCAAGCTCAGTACTGCAGAATCATCACGCTTGTGGCCATCCTTGCATGCAAGGCTCTTTCTCCTCTGGCACATCCCCACTTCCTCTTCCAGTAGCTCTCCCAGCCCAGCCCCCAGAAATGGTCCTTCCAGGTGCCCTCTCTTCATCTTCATCTTCCTCCCTGGCAGGAGTGTGGGAGGAGAAGGCAAAACCTTAGAGTGGGCGTGCTTAATTTGGTGTTTGTTTTCAGTGAGTGTCTGCTCATCACTGCTTAATGGATTTCATTTATGATGTTCAGAGAAAGAAAAAAAGATTAACATCTTTGCCTCACTACGACACCTTCTTTTAAGGGAAAATACCTTCCCTGTTTGCCTCTGGATGTTTGTTTCTGTCTGTGGGATTCCACTATCAAAAGGCATAAGTGTGGTCACTTGACACATGCATTGAAATGCTGCTCATTTTCTTCCTCAAGGAAGCAGATGAAAGGTTTGAGTCTGGTGCTGTTCTGCCAAAGGAAAAAGTTATGACAAAATGCATGGCAATGTTCTGCCAAGGGAGAAAGTGATGATACAGCCTGCCCCAGTGGAGGAGCTGGGCAAAGAGAGAGCTCTGGACAGGTAGATGGGCTCAGCCAGCCAGGTCTGGCTGCCCTGGAATCAAGCATACCCAGCACCAGTAGGAAGGGACTTTCTCCCCTACCTACTTTTCCAGGGGACTGACCCACAGAGTCCCTGCACTGGGGATGGCCGGGAAATCTTGAGCAATTTCTAGCCTGCCCACAAAGTCCTTTATTTAACCAAAATCAGGTGTCCAAAAAAGTGAAAGAGTTGATTAATATACCTTTAAATAGTTACTAATTTCCTCTTTTAAAAATTTCTCTCCTGTTCTCCTACAGTGAGTTAGGATTAAGTGCCACAAGGGTAGGCTTTCCCAGCCTCCACATAGGGCTTGGTGCCACATTGCTGGTTTGCAGAGGAGCCATTTTCCTGACTGTGGCACAGGCTCTGACTCTTATTTAAGCTGCTGTGAAAGGAGAGGCATTAGGGAACAGCTATCAGGTCTCCAGAGAGCCAGATCCCAGCAGAAGTGTGAAACATCACTGTGCCTGTGGGTGAGAAGGAAGAAAGTATGTTAATGCTTTCGAGAAGCACCATCAGGCCACAGACGTTATTTCTCAGCCATCCACCTCACAGTCCTCTTAGCAAACCACAAATAGTAACACCTCCATCCATCCCTCCCTCCCTCCCTCCCGGGAGCTGGGAGGCAAAATTAACTATTGCAAAGCCCTCTGGGCGCATGAAGCAGAGTCCAAAGGGTCTATGAAAAAGCTTTCCACAATGCAGATTCTCACTTGTGACGTATTTAGGTTATTCATGGGATTAAAAATAAAGCAAGACGAGCCTCCTCCCAGCGCTCAGCGCTGGGGATGTGTGCAGGGAGGATTTGGGCTCAATGCAGACGCTGCTTTCCCCAGCACGAGTGACTTGAAGGAGTGAGCCCAGCCTCGTATTGTGCTTTTGGCACAAAAGGATGAATTTTGAGGCTCAGTGCAAAGAAGTAGCGCTGCCTTTCCCTGCCACCCTGCTCCCACTTTCATTATGGCAGAGTGTGCTGCCAGGAGCAATTAAGCAGAAGGAGTTTTGCTCTCCCAAAGAGCAAGAGCTCTCTCATGGAGCAATCACTTCTCACTGCTATAACGTGGCTTAGCTCAGGAATTTGCCGTGGCTTTTGAAGGGGTGTTGCCAGGCAGGGTAGGACCCCAGCTGGTTCTGTTTGAAGGGGGCTGAATGCGAAGCCAGGGAGCGGCATACAGGCTGACTAAAGGAAAGAAGGATGGTGCCAGTACAAAACCTCTCACCTGGCATTTGGAAGGCTGTGGCATAGATCTCTGCTCTGCCAGTGTGTCATCTAGCGAGCCTCTGCCCACACACCAGCTCCCACCTGGGGACAGAGGACACTGTGCTGTCCCTTTTCCCCAGGAAGACCATCAGGGTGAAGGCATAGGCAATTATACACCCTCAGACAGTATGAAGGAAGGAGACACAGGCACACATGCCCGAGATAGTCACTATTAATCTTGCCTCATTTTATATGTTTTTACAGCTCCCACGGATGTCTTGGTGTCTCCCTGGAGGGATGTTAGGTACTTACAGCCCTATCAGCTCAGACAGAGCTGCCTACAGGAGCTGATGGCTTTGGCCCTGGCTCCATGAGGCTCCCTCCTTGCAGGGAGGCTGGTTGAAGTCAGTGGAATTGTCCCTGCTCTGAAAGGGACTTCACAAGAGTGCGGCTGGGCTTCAGCAGCTGGGTCAGTGCTGACAGCTACTCGCCCAGATCTGATTGTAAGCTTGGGATGGAAATAAGGCAGAGGAAAAATAATCAAGGATGTACTGGGAAGCCCTACAAGAGGAAATAAGGACATTATTATTGATTATTAAAGATAATAACAATAGTAGTTATCGACTTGATCTTGCAGCATCAACTAGCCATGTTGTGCTATTGCAGGAGAAGGGAGAGGTGCAGAACCCCTGCACGCCAGTCACACAGCTCATTTGCTCTAGCCCAGCAGAGCCAGGGAGAGCAATTTTGTAAAATGTAGCCTGAACATCATAAGCTAAAGTGACCTGTAGGATTTTCACACTACAGTCAACTGGGGAGCTGTTGGCAGCAGTAATCCGGAAGTATTTTTCCATGGCATCAGCCCAGAGGGTGGTGGCATTGCTGGGAAATGCTGAATTTGGAGCTGCTTGGAAGTATATTGCAGGAGAGGGAGAGGAATTGGTGTTTGGATTTATGGTAGTGCTGGCTCCCAGTCCCAGGCTCTGTAGTAAAATGGTCTCCCCCTTTAAGCTATCCCTGGACTCTCTGTAGCTCCCTGGGCTCAAGGCTGGCTCAACCATCTGTGGAAATGCTGCATGATGGGATGTATCCGTCCCAGCCCACATCAGCTCAGCCTTAGTGCCAAGGCAGGGGATGCTCTGCATGGAGCTAAACACTAAACATATTTGCTGTCCTCCAGTTACCTGCAGTTACCTCTCCACCTGGCCCTTTTGCAAGGCAGGTAGCTTTTAACCAGGACACTGCTGCTGCTGCTGCATCCCAAGTGAGACAATGCAGAGCTCAGGTGACTTTAACCCATAGTGCTGTGGGATGCATGGAACTCTGACTCAGGTAAGACCTTATGTTATGGAGGGCATGTGCTACTCTGCTCAAGAACATTTGCTTTGTCCTCTCACCCCCTAAATCTGATTTAGGATGGCCTCGTCTCTGAGGCCTCCAATTCCTTTAGTCCGTTTCCAGTCACCCTCCTGGCCACCCTGCTAGTGTGTGGATGTATGTGTGTGTAGTGGGGTGTTAAGCCCTTTAGAGCATGAAATGTGATAGCTGTCCCTGCGCGCATTGAGCTGGGGCTGCACAGGGAGATGGAATTAATTGCAACCAGCAGTAGCAGTTGATTGGCAGTCAGCGTCGTGGCAGCAGGGAGGTGAATCTGCAGAGGGGGAGCTTTATCAAAAAGCTGGGAATCAGGTTAATCATGAGGAGTTTTCTTCAGCTGGTAGCTGGAGAGAAAACACATCTGTTGGCATGAGTGCCTGAAGGCATTCATTGGGTTGGAGAAGTACAGTGGAGGACCACGGCAGCCACTTGAGTGTTGGCCCAGGCTCCCCAGGTGTGGAGAAGGGCTCGCAGGACAGCAGTTGGGATGTGCTGCATGAGAAACCTGTTTGACATGATCATAGGAAAGCAGCCACAGACAAATCACTGGGATGTGGGCTCCAAGTGAGGGCTTGGGACAGATCTGAAATACCAGATTTAAAAGTGAATTTTGGAGCTGCAGCTAGCAATTTTCTGCTGTCCTGGCAACTAAATCAGAGGATAAGGGACATTTAGCTGCTCATCCTGCATGAGATTCAGCCTGGCATTTCTGTTCTGCAAGCACGGAGCTACCATGAACCTGCTGTGCCACGGCAGGGTAAAGCACAGTGCCAGTCAAAGTTGGTTTTACTGTGTCATAGGCAACAGTGACAGCTAATCACCAACCCCGTAGCTCATCTTCATAATCCCAAATCCACTTTGTACAATTCAGAGTCTGCACTAGGGCCAGATGCTCAGTGACTCCAGCTTGGTGTCTTTCCTTCCTTGGTGCCATGGAGAGGTTTTATTGCAGGCATCAGAAATGTGAGCACCCAGGCTGATCAGTCCGAGGCTGATGATAGTCACCATAATGACTGATTACCCCATGGCTCTGCCTTTTGTTGCAGGGCTATTGCTACCATGTCCATGACACAGAGATGAATCATTCTGCCCAGCGGTAGAGCACAGCCTCCTCCAGAATGGCTGCTGGTTACTCATGCACAGCAGGAATACGTGCTGGCTTGCTGTTCCAGGAGGGTCATCTCCAGCTGCCTCTTCAGAATGCAAGAAGGGGGTGATCTAGCCTATGCTGTGGCTGAGTGGGGCTGATACCCTAGATGGACAAAAAGAGTGGCATCGTCCCTGTCCCGCTACAGGGAACACAGTTGTGAAGAATCATGAAGAAACAGAATTTCCACTTTTCCATAGAGCAATTTGAGCTGATTGCAGCAGGAAGCAGGGCTGGGTATCAGGGCCCTGTGTTCAGCTTGTAGCTGATTCCCTTCCTGACATGGGAAAATGAACTAGGGCTTGTCTGTACCAGAGAATTTCTCCACTGCACTAATCTGGTCTGGCAGAGGAGGCAGAGCAAAGTGCCAAAATGTTTTTTTTTTCCTTTTCATCCTCTTTTTAAATAGCAGTTCAGCTGATGGGCAAAACACAGTCTAGAGTAGCATTACAGGCAGCAGAAAATTAGTTCAGCTTTTACCCTCATTAGCTGATTGCCAGTAATTAACATTTTGTCATTAACTACAGATGTTTGTGGCCTGGAAGAGAAGTTTGGGTGTCTCCACATTTTAGCTCTCAGAAATGCACTGATTATCTCTATTTAATTGGCTGCCTGTGCCTCAGTTTCCTTATCTCCTACGGGGAAAAAAGGTCACCCCTACCCTCTGCTTTACATCCCAGCCCATAAGGGCTGTCAAAGGAAGATGTGCTGCCTTCAGATACAGGTCTTTTTAGGAATTTCAGCTTCAGGAATTGCAGTTTTTCATTCTTTCTAGCTTGCCATCCCTTCCCTGTAAGGATCCTCACTCTCCAATAGATCATAATCTCCTTGGCATTGACTTTTCACTGTGTCCAGGAGCTTTATTTCACCTATTATCTTAAAATAAGCATGAATGCCTACAAGTTCATTCATGCCTGTTTTTTGACAGCATCTGGTTACAGTAAGGTATCTTATAGAACCAGAGATGGAAACCAGGAGGAACAACCTGAAGACCCAGCTCCTGGTCTAAAAAAGCAGGCAGAGCCCAGCATGTGGATCTCAAACCCATTGGCAACTGGGGATGGATAGCACTCATTCATGGGATGCTGCTTTTACAAGCTCCTGTATGTCCCTGCATTTCAGAACAAATCCTTTCATAGCATTTGTTTTCTCATTAAAATAAATGCATTTCTCTAGCGATCTCTTTGGGAGGAGTAGCCCCACAGTTGCAAATTCATGTGTGCAGTCTGGCATTTCAGAGGAACAATGTAATGGGAAATAAAGCCAGCTGGAGTTTAATCAGGAGAACCAAAAGAAACCTCTCTTCTCTCTTCACTGCTTGTGCCTGGGGCACTGAGCAGAGCCTAGCACTGACCTGGTTGTGGCTCTCCTTCCCTCCTGTTCCCACTGCAGCTGCCGCAGCCCTGGGAAACATGAAAGGCAGAAGCACTCCGTGCAAAAATGTCTTTCCAGGAGACTGCTTTAAGTGTCACTGAGTGAACACGGAGAGGTAGGAAAATCTGGAAAGTCATGCACAATACCCTGCCAGTTTCCCTTTGAGAGTCATTGCTGTTTATGTCCCCAGCATCCCCCTCTCCGTTCCTCCTGCTGTGCTGGGAGCCTCAGTGCTCTCTGTTTCTCAGCCCTTCCTCCTCCTCTGCCTACATAGCCATCTACACCTTCTGATGCTCTTTCTGTGAGCAGGAGGATGCAGAGTGGGATTGACAATGGAGTTCAGAGGCCCTGGGGATCAAGCAGTGACGTTTTCTTGCTGCCACAGTGACTCCGAGTCTCTGTCTGGTGGTTCCACACACAGGGTTCTACACCACTGCCTCTCTCAGACACTGCTGTGGTCTCTGCAGGTTGAGACAAAGGCTCTGGCTGTCTCTGGAGTCAGTGACAGTCTTTAACAGAAGGGAACATAGGTTTTCAGCAGAGCTAAAGGCAGCTGGGTAATTTCTGGTTCACACACCAGGCCCAGTGCTCAGCTGCTCTCTGCATGGGCAGGGAGTCTGCCTGTGCCAGCAAAATGCACATCAATGCAGCCTCACACACCGACCCCTCCCACGCAGCAGTGTTGACTGCCAATGCATTCCCATCACTGGATTTATATCCCAGCAGTGCCCCGGCCGTGCTACTGCTGTTAATAGGTGTCAGCATCAGCACCAGCAGATTTTATAGCCCCCAGGCAGAGCTCATCTGAAGGATAGGGACATTGCAGTATCAGGGCTGGCATTGCTCCAGCACAGGATGGGAATACTGGTGAGGGAGTCTGTGGACAGGCTGTCATACTCAGGGGAGGAGGCAGCAGAAGTGGGCTCTATGCAGCAATGTCCAGTGCTTCCATTTTCTTGCTCTCACACCTGTTTATTTTCCTCTCCTCCTCTATGGGTGTCACCTGCTGAGTCTTTGACACCACTTTTCTGTTTGGCATGTCCCAGCTTTGCACAGATTAAATGCAAGTGTGGCTGACAGCTGCTGGCGTAGCACTGGGAAAGCATGACAGCACAGAGCACACCATCCCAGGAGCAGCCAAGACAATTGAATTACTGGGCATCTGGATAAATCCAAGGGGGAGTTCAAGGATTGGCCTCAAGTAGGGACAGTGTGTGGCCAGAAGCTGTGTCACAGCTGCACATAACACCAGGTCATTAGGAAGGAGCAGGAACCCCCAAGGCTGCCCAAGCTGTGCAGAGCATGTTTGCACACAGCAGGAGCTGTGTATCTCAGAGCACTCTGTGCTCTTGGCATCCCACTCAGGCTCGATGCATGGGACAGTCACATCTGATCTAGTACCTTCGGCATGACTCCTAAGTCCCAGTGGCTCTATTAGCAATTGCTGGACCCATTGCTCAGCTCTCCAGCTCTGCCCTGAGAGTGCTGTCCTGCTGGAGTTGCTTTACGCAAGGCAGGAGTCCCCAGTCCCAGATTTCCCTCTGCTCTTGGCAGACAGGATTTCCTCTTATAGTAGAATCCCCAAACACCTACTGGTTCCCTGTGGAGGGAAAATTCCTAGGCCATTTTTTGGTGAAGTCTCTGCCTTCTCTGCTCCTCAGCACATCACATCAAATGACATAGCTGCTTTGCAGGCAGAGAGGGAGCTCCAGAGAAGCCTGGAAAATGTGGTCTTTGTGCCTGTTAGGTGTCTTCAGAACGGGAGGATTTTCCACCAACAGCCTTGGCAAACACTGTCTCCCATGCTGGCAGCTGGTCCTAGCTCTGTGGTTTTCAGGAGTAAAGATCTGGGATCTTCAGGGAGGTCTTGAAGAACAGGTGGATCAACGCCAATGAAGACTGCTTTCCTCTGTGCCTTGGACTCAAATTCTCTGGTGCCTAACCATGTGAACGAAAGGAATTTCCAGGATACCAAGGCATTTCTGACCCTGTCTTTGCGTCCTCTTGGTTTTGTGTGGATACTCCAGAGTCTAACAAGAAATTCAGCTCAGTGCGTTGATTTTCCTATGCTGACAGTTTGTAATAAGGTTTCTCTCTTCTTTGCATTCCCTTATTTTCAAGATACATAAGCAATTTTATCTTAGAACCCTCTCATTCTTGCCAAGTTCAGCTGAAAATGACCAATGACTAAAAAATTATTTATTGGGGGTTGTACACAGTCCTGCGTATTACCAACTGTGCAGTCTTGCAAGCATCATTCCCACTACAAACCATGCTAAAAAGGGAAGAGCAAAACCATGATGGGGAGGATGCAACACTGTAATGATGGCAGAGGTGAGGTCGCCTTGACTGCAGGAGAGAGGAGAGAAGTACACTCAGCAGTGCTGCTGAAGCAATTGGATATATTTGACGTGCTGGGATGATCCAAAAAACTGCAGTTCTGGACAAAGGCTGATACCTAGGTGTGACTGAGCATTGTTTTGAATGCCTTCATGCTACATGCTTGTGTATTTCACAGAGCTTGAGCTAGAGAACCAGACACTGTTGGGGGTCCCTGGGAAGACTGGGGCAGGTACAAACCGGTGTGTGCATTTCTGCCAGCATCAGAGCTCAAGCACATTGTGACCCAGGGAAGAGCTTCAGGGCTGGACTGACAAAGTGTCTCACAGGATTTGGATGAGAAGGTCTCTGGCAAGGGCTCCATGTGCCAATGAGAATGGAAAAAGCCCATGGGACAGGTCATCACCATGACTGCAGTAGCTAGGAGAGAAAGTCCTTGATTTTCTTGACAGTGCCCATGTGGCCCTTTGGTCATCAGATGGATGCCAGTAAGACCTTTTAGTATGTGGAACTTTTTCTGTTATTCAGAGTGTAGCAGCTTGGCTGGAAAAACTGCACCCACATGGGGGATGGAGAGGCATCTGGGACTCAGTGTGAGCCTGAGCAGCACAGACATCTTCCTCATGTCCCAGCAAGCACAAAAACAGGAAGAAACACAATTCGAACTGGGAGCCAGATGCTCTGGCTGGGTTGTGATGCATTTGTGGCCTCTGAGAACATCCAGGGGACAGACAGGGAATTCCTGTGCCCCAGAGATTCAAGGAGAAAACAGTAGAAGAGAGCAGGGGAGTGGGCTGCAAGAGGAGGCAGGTTGTTCTGGTCACATATAGTCATGGAGCTGTGGTCATGGGACCTTAGAATACCTGGAAATGGAAGTGGCAGAGTAGGACTGTGTGAGAGTGATCAAGAGCCTGATTAACATTCTCTCATGGAGAATGTGTGTAACTGCTCAATGCAACATCCCATGGCTGGAAGGTGACAGCTACTAAACAGACATGCAGAAACCTTTAGGAAAGAAAGGTAAATTCATGGATTTCTTTAAGCAGTTCTTTTATAAAACAACACTCCTGGTTTCTCTGTGGTGTGAAATTCTGTCAAGTTTCCCTCCTTTCAGACCCAGTGACACTTATGATTTCAAACATAACTAGACTTTGTTTAAGACTTCAGGAGTTGGGGGACGTAGCGCATCTCTCTCTAAGTTCTTTAACAGCTAATTGATTTCAATAATTCAAAAAAATGCAGTTTATTTCTAGACTGTGTCTGTTCACCTTCATCTTGCATCTACTGGATCTCATTCTGCCAGTCTGCAGGATTAAAAAGCCTTCCACTGTTAAAAACCTTCTCCCAGTGGTAGTACTTAACAGATTACAGTCGCGTCACGTCTTCACCTTCTCTTCATTAAGCTAAGCAGATTAAGCTTCTCTCTCTACTCACTAGAGAGAGAAGTTTTCCCAAACACAGACCCACAGTTCTGCTTTTCACCTCTGAAATTGTAGGAGATTTGTGCAGAGTCAGGGCATGGTCCAGATGGTTCAGATGACCAGACTAACCTCAAGACATGAGGATAAGGTGTAGGCTGTGTTCGAGAGGCTGAATTCACTCTGAGGTGCTGATTTGCCAGACTCTGGTCCATGGAGATGAAGCACAGTACTGTATGGTCTTGGAGACCTCTTCTCTCCACCATGACTTCTTCCAGAATGAATTTACAGGAATTGGAGATGAAAGAATATTTCTCAACTTCCTCAACTTAGAGCAGCTCCTCTCTGTATCTGGCAGTCTTACGGTTAATCTTGCACATAGAATTTACCGATTTGCAGAAATTTCCCACTTACTTCTTGTGTGCACTTCGTTAAGAATAGGCCCATATGTCCTGTCTGCTCATCTAGTATGAAGAGGATTGACACAAACGAATGGTGCCATCCACAGCCTGATCATATTTGGCATCCTTGAATTTGGCAGAGGCTGTGGAGCTAGCTTAAAAAAGAAGAAAGAACTGTAAGATGCTGTCAACTCTGCTTTCCTTAACGGTTTATTAGAAAGTTCGCTGTAAGAATCTGCTCAGCATTTTCGTGATTTGATCAAGAGTACCCAGGAGGGATGAGCGAAGCAATCTGGAAGGAATAAGAATTGATCCAAAGCTCAGCCAGAAAACCTACTGGAAGTTTGTAAGTTTGAGCAGCTTCACATAACTGTTCCCATTGCTGTTTTCATGATCTTTTACCTTGGTAACACTTGGACCTGGATTCCACATAACAGAACTGCTCTAAAGCCAGGACATGTCATGCCTGACCAGACTTGCCAAGTCTTGAAGAGGATTTCTGCCTCTGGATTTCTGGCCAAGCCACACTCTCAATGACAGGCTTCTCCCTTGGTGTATATGCACAGTTTCTCATCTTGGCAGTCTGAGACATTGCATTCCGTCATTGCTGTCACTCAGGAGCAGTGGGTGTGATAGGTCTCTGAGTTGGGGACTGAAAGATGTTCAATCATGTGTCTTTGCATGAAGTTTTGTCATGTTGTCTGTGAAACATGAATTCCTTAGTAGCTGATTTGGCTTAATGTACTCAGATTGTTTTGTGTCAGGTCCCGAAAGCCTTTCCTGTCCTCTTTTCTCTAGAAAAGAGAGGAATAAGGAAAGGGATGTCCAGCTTTGCCAGGGACAGAAGAGTCCTCAGTTGAACTCAGAAATCGTCAACTGGACACAGAAAGATTTAGTGTGTAACAAGACTAAGCAGAAAACAGCTCCAAGCATTAGCGGGAGTAGAAAGAAAAGCAGTCATTGGAAGTAACCCCAGTGTCACCACAGTCTGCCTGCTGCTTGGGGACTCTTCCAGTCCAGACCCAACAGACTGCCTGAGGCAGTGTTACTGACTTAAGGACTTCTTGTCCCCAGAGTGATGGAAAAGCTTGATTTTATCTCAAGAAGCTTGCTTTCAGTCAGAATGGCAGTGAGTGTTCCCACTGGTGGGAATGAAAGTCCTCATGGTGCTTCTGGAAAGGGCATCCAGACAAGTCCTGGTGAAAAGGTATCCAAACAAGTGTCTGGGCCACTCGCCCGGCTAGGGAAATCACTGCTTCTGGCATCTGCCCGGGTCTCTCCTCAGAATTATGAAATTGTGGTAGGCCTGCCAACACCAGTGGCATTGATTGTAAATCACTGCTTACTGTAATGCCTCAGCTTTGGGCTCCTATCTCCCACGTTTCCAGTTACCTGTACGGACACCTCCTTGCCGTGTCTCAAGTAGGTGAGTTGGGCATTGAGCAGTACATTTGACACCTTTATGTGGCACCAGACTTTTCCAGAGCAACAGGACTTCTCCAGAGGAAGAATTTGCTTTCCCAGGAAGATGATATGGTGGTGGTTGGGCAGATGAAGCTTAGCAGATGAGGGTACATATTAATTGTGAAATTGTGCAAGTAATGGGGACCCAGTTCCCTTTCTGTCCTGCAAAAGGTCTTAGGGACCAGATACACTCAGTTACAGTGCTCAGACTAAACATAATTAATCCTTATGAATGCTGAGAAGGAGTTTAAGGAGACTCCTGTCTTTTTGGTTATAAATCCTAGCTGAATGCATTCACCAGTCAATCAAACATGTAACTTAACACTGACTACATTTCTTGGCAAGCAAGGAGATTATTAGCTGACTGGGCAGGGTGAGTGTATCAGAGTGCTGACCTTTGGAAGTCAGTGCCTCTGTGGTTGTTAAAATGTCCCCTCAATGTCCCCCTGAACTTCCACAAAACGCACATGGATAGGATGTCTAACCATTTGTTTTTGAAGTCATGGGTGATAACATCAAGCCTCAGGAATGCTAATCCCATCCAAGACTACAAAAGGAACTGTGCAACACTGAGGAAACCTCCCATGGAAAGATTCTTTTCTGTGCAGCAATCATGGGTTTTCACTGTGAAGAGTTATAAAATGGTTTGGGTTGGAAATGGCCTTAAAGATTTTAGGTTTCCAGCCTTATTGCCATGGCCAAGGGGACCTACTATGCTCAGTGCCCTATCCAACCTGGCCTTAAACATTGCCAAAGATGGGGCATTCACAACTTCTCTGGGCAAAATATGCATCTATAGGTTCACATTTATTTTTGCATCTTAAAAAACAAAAACCATGAGAAGGTTGGGAAAACAGTCTATAAAATGAAAGGATAAGAAAAAAGAAAAAGAAAAAATAAAATAATATGTAACTGAGGAAGACCTGCATTCCCTTCAGCTTTCCTCACTTCTGAACATATTCAGAGCAAACTCCAGAGCTGCAGTCTCTGCACTGCTAGCAGAGCCCAAGCCATGGCTGCTGCATAGTGGTTTCTGCTTATTAGGGGCAAGAAGAGCCTGATGGAAGGACAGAGTGGCTTGGTGGGCCAATGCACTGCTGAAATCTGCACTGATGACATGAACTTCAGAGGTGTTGTCTGTGGAGAGGAAAATGAGAACCTCTGGTTTGTGTTGCTGTGCATAATAGAAATTACATGAAATGTATTTAGAAGTACAAGGAATAACAACTTGGACTTTCAGTGCTGCAGCTGGAAAGGGCAGTGCTAGACCTAGCAGGCCAGGTGTTTCATGCAGAGACAGGAAAATCATGACCATGGCATTGGCAAGCTCTCCTGGGGAAGCCTGGGCAGAGGAGGATTTCTGGAATGGGCACAAGCATGGAGACCTACTGGATAAGGGGAGGACACCAGCCGTGTGTTTAGCTTAAGAAGGTGAAGTCTGAAGGAGGGATGCTGGGCTGTTCTAGCTCTGCCAGGTGGAATATGGGAGACCACAGCATGAAGGAGCAACGTCCACTAGCAGTCAACATTGTTCTCAAAGGAGAAAAGTTCAGAAGCAGCCTCAAGGGGAATGACACGGAGAGAAAAACTACTTTGAAAAGCCTGGGTCCTTTACTTGGGTGCTTGCCTTGGGATGCAACTTGATTTATCCAAGTTAAAATTCTCTCCCATAAAAATAGTCAGTTCAGAAAAGTCTTGTGTAAATCAACCACCATTTTATATCCCAGAATATGTAACCCTGATATTCGTCCCACACCCAAAATTTATTTGCCAAAAATAATAAATTAGGTGCTAAGGTAAGAAGAAGGTGGCATGAAACTTTAGGTGGAAGAAGAGGACTTGAGATTCCAACAGTAGGTATACAATTGTGTATGTACAGTTTGTTAATCCCAGCTAGATTTGTTTGTTTTAGTCACTTGAGACTCATTCACTAACAAACTAAAAATAACTTTGAACTTATGACTATTTCATCATCTCTGGTTTCTTCTCCCTGTTCAAAAACTAGAACCATAAATCAGACAGTTCATTTTTTTAATCTATATCTAGCTGATGAAATGGGTCTTAATCAGAGTAAAGCCTGCTGTGAACTCAGAGTATCAAATTTGGGCAAGGTCTAGATCTCCACACACACTCTTCATCCCACCTAAGTAGCCAGGTCAGGAGGCAGAGACAGGAGATTTGCTCTGGTCCAGCTCCTGCTCTCATAAGCTGCAAGCGTAGACATCCTGACCTTGGCTTTGTCTTATCTCTCATGGCCTTGTGGCAGGATGAAAGAGAAGATGTCAGTCATTCCAGTCAGTATTTAAACTTCCACTCACTGTGGTCCAGCTGGTGGCTATCCAGCATGGCTGTGTGAGGAGAAATCCAACTGCTCAGCAGGCAGCTGGGATCTGCTCTGGCTGTAGCTCATTACCTGTAGCCAGTGCAGGCTCCTCAGAGCTGCTGACAGTCCCATTGTTCCTGAGCCATCTGTGCCAGACACTGCAACCTCTCCAGCACCAATATACCTTATGCTCTCTGCTTGGAAAAGCCTCTTCCCAGCGAGTGCAGCTGGGAATCAGGCTCTCCTCCTGAGCCTGACTGAGGGACAGCAGGCTTTCCAGGTGGTGCTCAAAGGACTTAGAGCAACTGTATTTTTCCACTGAGAAATTGCAAGGTCCACTTTAAATGGATAGCTTCAGCTTTCCTGAAATCTCGTGAAAACATGGAAAGTAAAAGGTAAGACAGTCATTGGGGTGCGTGGTCTCTATGAAAACCCGTCCCCTGTTGCCCCACACTATTTGTCAAACCTCTCCACCCAGAAATGTCTTCAGCCCCACAAATCGGGGTCTGAAAAATGTAGTAGGAGGGCAGCTGAGGAAGGAGGAGTCTGGTAATGCTTGCTGGTCCATCCCAAAGTGACTGCTTTGCATTTCTCCTTCACTCAGAAGAGGCTGCTGGCCTTCATCAGCCCCAAAACAGATATTGTACACAATTATTCCTTCAGCCTTCACATGTGGTAGGACTCTTCAAATGCCCCTCACTCACTATTCTTGTGTGACATCCTTTCTGCTGGTCATAAGAGACTGTGCTTAAGACTCCCAGCTTCTGTTGAGGCTCTCCAGCCTGGTCCTGCCTTGCTGGCACAGCCGACCTCATGCACAAGCTGTTTTGTACTGCATAAAAAACCAGTTCCCAATCTGCTTTGCATGGTCCTGCAGGGTAGAAAATCTCCCTCCAGTCTGAGTGAGCCCAGGAAAGGGCCTTTAGTTCTTCAGAGCCAAAAACATGGTGGGTTTGACCACACCCTTCCTGGGTGACCTGCCCCAAGACCATGCTATGAAGAAGCATAAATTACCCAGCCATTAATGCTGCCTGCACAGACAGCATTAAATGACTCACTGGGCTTTTCTTCCAATTTGTTGGGGGGTTTAAAATGTTTTTACTATTATTTAGCTTCCAAAAGTGTTTTTTGTATCCTCTCGTCCGCTTTTAATGGATTGCATTTAGTTTTCTTCTTTCTTTTTTTTTTTTTTTAACCCAATATTAGGGCATTTTCTGTTTTTAAATAGGCTGTTGATTAGCTTTGTCAAAGTTTTTGGTATGTCTGGAGTTTCTTCTCCATGTGTTTAGGGAGATCAGGACATGAAGCAAGAATAGATGTCTTTCATTTATTCACTGTGCCTGCCATGAGAATCATTCCAGTTTGAAATTAAGTCTTGTTATCTCAAACATGCCTCTTATGTCTGTGGTGGCAGCTGCCAGAGAAAATGCATTACTCTTCCAGCTTGTGCAGTGAGCTTGTGGCTCTGTGTGTGGGAAGGAAGGAGTGTTTCTTCTGGAAGGACCCTTTACCCAAGTGCAGATGCCTTTCCATCACAAAATTTCTGCTCCTGGGATGAGGGACACTAGGAGAAGAGAAGATGGGGTTTGTTCCTCAGGAAAACATGGGGAAGAGCAGTTGAGATGAATGGTGTGAGTATGTTGCATTTTTAAGCAGGCTCTGCTGTCACCCAGCTCTGGCGAAGGCTAACGTGCTTTTCTGGTGGAGCAGAGGGCCTCCAAGAGGAGCAGCACAGCCTGCACTGCCCACCGACACAACAGCACATCAAGGTCTCAATCCCATCCTTCCCCAAAGTCTTCTCCAGCTCTGGAGATGGAGGCGTGTGTGGATGAGACGGTGCCTCTCAGAGCAGCTCTCCAAATTACGTCATGGGAGAAAAACAAGGAAAACAGGCAGGATGGAGGGAAGAGGCAGACAGGCACACAGGAAGGGTGAGCCCAGAGGCAGGCAGGGGAGAGGAGAATGGTAGGATCCTAGAAACAGAAGCAAAAAGACAGTATGATGCTCTCATCAAGCCAGGAGGATCAGGGGAAGAGCATGAACATCCCAAGAACTGTGTGTGGCTGTGCTGGAATGTGTGGGTGTATTTGCTATCTGACAGAGATTGCACAGCATCTTCATCATCCCCATCTGATATATTGATTGTGATTAATGCCATTACATGGTGTGTCTGATTAATTAACAATGGCTTCCACTTGCGACTGCTCCTCGCCCAGCAAGTGCGTCAGCTCTTACCCAGCAGATACTGGCACTGGTATTGCTGACCCCCACAGTGGGCTCCCCACTGCCCACCATGGAAGCACAGGGGCCAGGGTACAAACAAGAGAGCTGGAGGGGATGCACAAAAACCTCTGCCACCCTGTTTGTGGAAAACCAAGCTTTGTCACAGGGAGAGCAGGGTGGCTCGTGACAGTGGACGTTATAGCAGAGGGAAGGATGTTCATCTGGTCAGATGGAGCAAGAGGCTTGGAAAAGTCAGAGTTGCCCATGTGCAACCCCAGTTACCATCTCTCCTTGTGACATTTCTCTCATGGATGTTTTTTGATAGCTGCTAACCTGTTTCCATGACAACCAGCCACTGTTGTGACATCGGTCTTGAAACAAGCTCAGGCTGATGTTTTCAAAGTTCCTGCATATCTCAAGCAGTCAGAGGGCTGCCTTTGTGCCCTCCATTCCTCGCTGGCAGGCCTCCAAGGCTGCGAGGAGGAGGGTAAAGTTTTCCTCTAATGAGGGCAGTGGGTGCCTGGCTACATTTTTATGCATTAGTGAACCAGAGAGAGATTAAAGAGTAGAGGCTCCACTAAAGGATTAGCAGATTTGGTTATTCAACTATCTCTTTAAATTATTATCCCTAATTATAAGTATGATGAAAGTCCATTTGTTGAGAGATTAGAAAAGAACCAAATGCAGCTCTTGGGGCTCTTGTGCTAGAGCCTGGCTCTGAGGAAGATCTCCATGTTGTGCTTTTGCGTGCTCCACTCTGCTACTTCTTGTCTGGTTGGAGGTACCTGTGAAGGGGTGTTGGGGCCCTGGTGCTCCCTTTTCTCCCCTCTGAACCCCATGAGGTGCCCCATGTGTAGGAAAAGCCAAAGGCAAGTGGGACCCCAGTCTCCTTTTTGGCTCTTCACTATCTCCATTTGCTTTCATTTCTGACTGCACATGGTTTCTTTGTCTACCCACATCACGAAATGATCAGAGTCTCACCATTGTTTCCAAAACCCTTTGAGATCATCGCATATGCTCCGGACAGAAAAAGTATTAGTATTTTAAATCCACAAAGTCTTTGCTGCATACAGAGCTTTTGCTTCTGTGTCACTATTTTCACTTAAAGGGCTCTAAAGTGGTGTGCAAGGGCAAGGCTTGGGATCCTGGCTGCTGGAACTTGTGGTGGGAGGGGAAGAAAGTCGCTGCCCCAAAGGTGCAACAGCTTGCATGGGGCCAGATATTCAAAGTGCTCTGGAAAAGGCTGAGCAGAAGGGCAGGGACTTCTTCCTAGGAAAAAAGCTGAAATTCGGGCAGGAAACAGAAACTAACTCACCTATGCCTGTAAAGTTCACACAGAGAGGTTTTAGGCTGTTTTGGGTGTTATTTTTTAAGTACTGAACCCCAGTTCTCTTGACAAGCTAGCTTACTCTTTTCTTGCAGCCTGCAGAGTCTGGATTGAGAGTCGACTGTGATGTAGAGCTGAGCATTTGGGACCAGAAAAGGGTCTAAGATCAAGGGGTTGAATTAATTAGCTCAAACATCCTCTTGGGGAGTGGGAGGAGCAGCTGACATCCATGAGCCTTGGTAATGCCAGGGTCTTGGAAGTAATAATCCCATGGAAGAGCAGACCTTGACAGCAGCTGTGAGAGGGACCTTGTGAACCCCATGTGAACCATGTCTCAGGACAGCTCTTTGGGAGCCCCAAATCCAGCCACAGCAGTCTGGGTTCTCTTGTAGCTGTGGTGTCGTGCTACAGATTTGACTGAATAATTTCCTTTTTGGGGGTTGGGTCTTTGGGGGTGGGGGAGAGTAAATTGCTGGCAAGAATTCAAAACATGGCAATTAATAAGCTTAAAGTGTAATGTTTTACAAGACTGTGTGCACAACTTACAATAATGGGAATTGTAATTATAAGTTCTCCCAGCTGACGGGGAAGGCACAGCTTTGAGAGCTAGAGTGCCTTATCCAGCCCACCCCACAGCATCTCTTTGGGATGAGGAAGAAATGAGCTACAGTGCTTGGGAATAGCATTATTTTAAGGAACAGTTGTTACATAGGCTCCTAGAGGAAACCTGAGTAGTTCCAGGTGGGGATTGGAATCCACAGCCAAAATGGACATCACTGTCACTGTGAAGGTCACAGGGTTTCCAGTTCTGTGCTGGTGACCGCCCCGGTATTTACCCCCAGTCTGTGGTAACTGTGGCCTTGCTGAGGACAGAGGAGAGTGAAATCAGAGGGGAGGTGAGAAACTCAGTGGAGCCGCGTGCTCTGCCAGTTTGTGCATCTGGTGGGATAAGATTGCATGACATGCAAGAAGCTCTGCAGAGGGGGACAGCAGTGTGGTGAATCAAAAGGGCTCCCTGTACAGGGCCAGGGACAGTGCCCCACACATCTGCCCAGCTCTGCCACTGCCCTGTCCACAAGGCATGGTGACTCCGTGGTCCATATGTCAAATCCAGTTTAGGAGAGAATTTTGTCTTTGTTGACTCTGAATCTCATAGCAAGGACAGCCAACACAAAAGCCTCAAAGAAAAACTGCTCACACAGGTGAGCAGTTCATCATTGGGAGGTTTATTCCCTATTGTCAAGGAAAGTTGGAAAGCAAACATCCAGCTCCTAACGTGCCCACCTTCCTGCTAGGCTGCTCTGTAAAATCTCTGCCCACAGGCAGGACTGGTCTGTGCAGTTGTAGCTCCTTCACCATTCCAACCTGGACCTCTTATGTCATATTTACAAGGCCCTAGTGGGAGCCTGATTCATACCTCTCAGCTGAAGGGCTGAGATTGCACTTAATGAAAAGCAAAAGTTAGGAGCAAATGTGGCCTTGGATGAGTTGGTCAGAGCATGTTAATAACAAAGCTGTGGGTTCAATCCCTATATGGGCCGTTCACTTAAGAGTTGGACTCGATGATCTTTGTAGGTTCCCTCCAACTCAGAATATTCCATGATTCTGAGATCAGTTGTTACAGTTTTATACAGCTAGATTCATACCGCTGTCCAGTCCTATTCTGTGTCTGGGGATTACTGCTGCAAATAATTAATAAATAAGTGGAAATCTGGGCTGGGATCCCTGCATTTAAGCAGAAATACACTTCCTTTTGGACTAATTTTCTGATAGCTGGAAAGGAACAGGACATCTCCAAGCTCCCTGACCCTTAAGCTGAAGGGTTTTTCACCATGTTTCAGTAACAGCATTCAAAGTCACCCTCTTGCTGCTTTAAATGGCTCACAGCTTGCAGGGCCTTAAATGAGTTGTGTATTATGAAGAATAAATTACATCACAGTGTGTGCAATTGGCTGAAATATGAGCCCTTCTTTTCCTGAGTCAGTGAGTTCTCCCAACTAACTTCTAAGGCCATTAATGTTTAAATGTCATCTGCACAGAGGACCTGGGACCCTCTTCTTTTGAATGCTGAGGTCAGTCACTGCCTACAGAATGCCCACGAAGCAATAAGGATTTTAGTTATTCACACTCTCCTTTTCCAGGGAGATTATTGCTTTGTTCACAGGAGTATGGTTGGGGGGGTCCTACAAGGCAATGCAAAGTGTGCCAGGAAGATGCAGGGTGTGATAGCTGGAGCTTTGTAGGGGGTCCTGACTCCTGGGTTTATTACTTAAATTCACATTAGTCCCTTGGATTATCTACCCTGCCTCAGTTTCCGCAGCAGTAAATTGGAGACAGTAGTCTCACTACCTATGAATCCTGAAAAATAGCTCGTATGAGAGGGGTTTACTCTCAATGTGTTGCCTATAAATACTGCAATACAAATAATTTGGTAGCCTTACATATAATTATATACTCTCCTTAATTATTGAAGAGCTGCTTTAATAAAACATGCAACAAATAATTCAAAATCTATTCAAATAAAAAGGTATGTGAAAATTCTTCCTGTAAATATGAGCAAAAATAATTTGTGTATTATTTAAAAATCAGAGCAGTCCTTTGCTCTATCTATAGAGAATAATTGAATAGAGAAATACTGAAGTCAGTAAACAGCAAATTAATAATTCACGTAGTATTTACAGTCAGAGTACACTATATTTTCCACCAAGTACATGTTCTCTTTTTGCCAATCAACCAAAGAGATGCTGCAATCTAAGACACTGTGTCTGGGCACTTCTGTGAACTGTTTGGTGACAGGGGGATGCTGCTGTGAGTGAATTGTCAAGTCCAGCAGACACTGGGGTCTGTGAAAACCTGCCAAGATGGGAAACCAACCCCTGTCTAGAGATCTGCAACATTTCAGCAGTGACCTCATTTGTATGATCTGCATCCTGGTCCTGTTATCACAGACTGAGTCCAGTTTATGGCACACAAATAAATTGGTTTTGTATTTTTTTTCTTATTCCTAGTTCTGCAGTAGTCAGTTTTGGAGGTGATCGTCCTATGTTAACATTAATTATTCTCTGGAATTGTCTGAAAATATATTGACTGGCCCGTACCAAAATCAGTATGTTGCTCAGGAAAAATAAGACATTCCTGTTTAATAGGAAATGGGGGTAGAACCCACATTTTGCCAGAGACCTCCTGTGAGATTTTGGTTAGTCACTCAGAGCCAATCTGAACAGTCACTACAGTGTGCACATTTGGGGGAAAAAGGAAAAATTTTGATTGCCTGCTTTCCTGAGGCTACTGCCTGTTTCTGTGGGGAGCATGCTGAGGTGAGCACCTCCAGTTGCAGGGGGGGGGGTTGAAAGCAGCTGCTCCTTGCAGAAAGATGAGATGGTGTTTCTGGACAGCTTCATGGACCACCAGGTTGTGCCCCCAAAGACAGCCCCATCCAGCAGTGCAGCATCCCCACTTCATCCTTGTCCCCAGCCATGACAGGGAGAAGGTGTCCTCACACTTCACACACACAGGGGTGCAGGAAGGGACATCCCAAGGGCTGCAATGGATCAGCCTTCGTAGGCAGCTGGGACCAGGCTAGGGATGTCATAGAAAATATTAGATGGGAAGAACCTTTAAAGGTCAGCTAGTCCAACCCCCCCTGCAACAATCAAGGACATCTTCACCTACATCAGGCTGATCAGCCTCATCTAACCTGACCTTGAACATTTCCAGGGATGGAGCATCCACCACCTCTCTGGGTAACTTGTTCCAGTGTTTTACCACCCTCACTATAAAAACTTCTTCCTTATATCTAGTATAAATTTTCCCTTCTTTAGTTTAAAACCATTACCCTTTCTCCTGTCACAATAGGCCCTGCTGAAAAGTCTCAATTTTTCTTAAAGGCTTCCTTCAAGTACTGGAAGTCTGCAGTCCAGTTTTCTGGAGCCTTCTCTGTTCCAGGCTGAGCAACCCCAGCTCTCAGAAGTGGTGCTCCAGCCCTCTGATCATCCTCAGGAAACTCCTCTGGACTTTTTACAGTACATCCATGTCCTTCCTGTGCTAGGGACCCCAGAGCTGGATGCAGTACTCCAGGTGGAATCTCATTTTCTTGCATCTATCTGCATCTCCACCAGAGACTGAAGTCTGAGAGTCAGACTAATCTAATGAGGGCAACCCTCCAGGGGAGGTTTTAGACCTGAATTCAGCAGCTTTTGGGTCACTTTAGTTCAGATCAGCTCCAATCTTCCACTTTTCCTAATGTCACTGCCCAGGGCAGAGCTCTAGAGTTCGGTCCATTTAGAAGTGCTAACTAAATCTTGGGGGAGAGGGCCTTTTCAGAGGCTCTTTGAAAAGGTTTTTCTAAGGTCTGTATTTATACTGTGTCCCTTCCCTTTCTTCAGATCTGAAGCTTCAGTTCTGCCTGACTTCTCTGGGAGTTTATCCCCAGTGTGGTCAGGTTTTGCTTCCTTTCTGAAAAACCAGAGCATTCACAGCATCCAAATGCTGAGGGGATTGGAATCAGGAAAAAATAGTGTTTTTCCTTTCTAGCTCACTGATGTAAATCTTGGTCAGTGAATGCCTGTGTAGGGTAGTCCTGTCAGGAGAAGAGCTGAACTTTGTTTCTGGGCCATAACCCCAAATGACGGCAGTTTTGCAGGAGCAAGATGTGGAGATGTCCTCACAGCTAGGTGTTAGAAGTGCTGGGTTGAAGTCAGGGAGTTTTGATTACAGAGAAACAAGGGGTAGGTGGCTCTCCAGCATGGGCCATGCTCAAGGAAAAGCCAGGAGCAAGGGAGCTAGTCTTCAACCAGGAGTTTGGAGTGATAAAGCCAAAAGGATGGAGGTGTTGGTGCTGTGCAGGGAAGAAGGAGCCACATCTACACAACTCAGACATCAGCCCTCAGGGTTGCATCTGGATCCTCTGATGAGGATGGGGTAGTCACTGGAGATCTGCATCAGGGGTTATTTCTTCAATCAGGATCCTCCCATTTCCTCACTCTTCCCTCCTGGGAGCCCCTGACTGACAGCTCTGCAGCAGGGATCCGTGCAGTGCTGCCAGTCATTTGTTATTGCCAGAGATGTTACGTGCTCACTGCAGCCGCCGATGGGGCCGCAGAGGAGCCAGGGTGTCTGAGGGACAGGAGGTACATTCTACCCCATCCATCATTTCCCTTCCTTGCTGGGGCTTGCGTGACTTCATATCTGAGAAAAACAGGGGCATTATCTCCAGCTCTGTGACCAGATTTTAATGAGGCAATTCTTTTATTTCTGCTTTACATTTCTTGAATGTCTGGATGCAGAGAGGAGACGCTGTACGAGAATTAAACCATTATCAAACCTGCCAGCAGTGGCAAACTAGAGCTACCTCTGTGTTTCCTATCCCCCATTTCCTGCAGAGACTAACAGTAATCTTGCCCCAAGAAACAGTCATGAATTTCAGCAGGGGATAGTCAGGTGGTTTGGTTTGAAAGTTGCTCATGAGAACCAACTTTCTACCTTTGAGAGTTAAGGCTGTAAGACCACAGAGCATAACAGGCAGCTGTGATATCACAAATATTGTTTTGCCATCCCATCAGCTAAAGGGTCTGGGTACAGGTTATGATGGGAGACTCCACTGGAGCATCTTACATGGTGAGGGCTGGTGGGGCTGAGTGTAGAGCTGTGCCCAAGGACCCACTAATGCCAGCAGGAACTGGCCTCATACTGCCTCAGATGGAAGCAGGGAACATGGATTATCCTGATGGTGCAGCATGGATGTGTCATGTCCGTCCTGGACGAAACAGCTGTTTTGATTAATCTTTGTTCATGCATTTTTCTTTGACATTCACATTAGGGAAAACAGAGCCAAGGGAGAGGGTGGGATCCACATGGCAACACCTGCTATTTTCTCTCCTCCATGCTGTCCCAGGTTTTTAGTTCCCGTCATCTCTTAAACGCCTGCTCAGGTGAGGTCCTTGGTCATGGCATTTGCCTTGGTTGCGGGGCAGTGCCTGGAGGGAGGTACTGCAGGCTTAGCTTCTTCTGGTACCCCTGGAGTTGTGCACTCATGGGCACAGTCCTGGTACTGTCCCATTCTTTAGGTCACACACTGTCTAAAGTGAGGCACTGATTGTTCTTGGAAGCCTTAGCCGTTCTACCACCCTGGTGGAACTTTCCTTTCTTTTTCAAGGGGATACTCTACTCCTCTATAGTTTTATTTACATCTTTATATCTATGTAATCATCTCTACTCCTTTATATATATATTTTTTTTTATAGATAGATTCCATTGCTACCGTGAGTTAGGAACCTTTTCTAGGTCTTTGGCATGTATTTATATATTTAGCATCTGCTTCATGCTAATGCTGCTGCTTTCTTTGCTCATGAGGACACTAAAAGAAGAGCTGAAGTGACATATAGATTTTTCTTTTTTGTTCTCTAAAAGATACGACGTGCATTGTTCACAGTAAAGATACATTTCTATCAACCGAACCAGAAAATATTGTCTCCCTTCTACATACCTATAATACAATTTTAACTGCAATTAAAAAATATGGAGTTATCCCTATAAAAGCTAATTCTATTAGTGTAAGTGAGACATCAACTGATCAAAAACATGTTTGCATTTATAAAAAATATAAATTCTAGTTAGTGTGATTGTGCCGCAAAAAGCCTAAAAATACCACATCTCAGATTTTCTGAGGCATAATTTCTTTGAGATCAGATTTTGATTCCTTTGAGATCAGAAATTTACAGGTGTTCATGGGAAGGTGAGCACACTGCACTCCAAATACCTTCAGAAACATCTAGGATCCAAGCACTGTCCATATGGATCAATACCAGATATGGCCCAGTGAGGAAGTGTCAAGACTAAATCATTTGCTGTGGATGGTTAATGGTCCTCTCTTACCTGTCTTGACTTGTCCCTAAACCAGGACTCGGGGAACCAAGCTCAGATGGAGAGTCTGCACGGGAGCACTGCACACTAGATATGATAAATCCCACACTCTGTCTCTCAGTCAAACTGTTTCTCTTGCTGTCAGTGCCTCTCTCAATGTTCCTTTTCATTTCAGGTTTTAAAAAGGCTGATGTTGCTACTATCTATAGGTTATGCAAATGAGACATTTTTCCCCCAAAAATACACCACTTTCCTTTGGTGTGTTTCTAGAAAGCAAGAAGCTAAATAACTGGTTCACCTTGGCTCCACAATTGAATGGTAGTGGAGACTTCAGCGTAGAAAGCTATAAAATCCAGCATCAAGAACAAGGAACTCATCACTTCTTCCAGTACAAGAGCCAAAGGGTGCCCAGTTACCAGAGTGAAAAGCAGCACAAGGAACCACAATGCATCAGCTGGGCAGCTCACTTCCTTGGGATGTTGCAGGAGGACAAAAAAAGAATAAAATACCTGAAAGAGAGATGAGGAGTTATTAAACTCAGTGGTCCAGAAGCAGCTTCTTTCAATGAGCTCTGGTCTGACCCTGTTCTTATGAGGGCTGTGGCTGGGAAAATTAACCCCAGCCACTGCTGCAGTCCCAAGAGGAACACTAATTAAAACACTTGTCCAGTGCAGGACAAACAGTGCCCAGGAGTGATGGGAGGCGATTCAACAGATATTGGTGGCCTTAGAGGCAATATCATCTTCTGTCAGCAAGGGGGCCTAGCTGGACCCTAGGAAATGGGAAGCTGATCTGCTCCACAGCCTCAGGAAAACCGGTATTGCTCCTGACTCAGCTCTGTCTCAGTGATATTGTCACCTCTGCAGGGCAAACCCGATCTTTTACAATCTATCTGTTCCATTCTTAGGAGAAATCAGCCCATCTCTAAGGCAGTGCCTCTCATTGTGCTTGCCATTGAGACACAAATGGGCAATAATTATGTCTATTCTGGAAAAAAAAATAAATCCATTCCACTGTGTATTTTACTCTGCATATTTGAAGCTGTTCCATTTACAGACACCCTCCATGTGTCACTCCACTTACAGACTCTGATGCAGATGGTCCAATTATTTATTAATCTGGTTTTAAAATATCCTCAGCATGTTTCAGCAGGAGACACTTTCTTCAAGGTCCCAATTTCAGCAGAGTCAAAAAGGTTTCCTGTTAAATTTGCTGGAGAGCAAGATTGAGTCTTCTTTTGTCCTTTCTGACCTTCCCTTTCTTGTACTACTAACATCTCTTAGACCTGGGAGAAGCAGTTACTCTTGTGGTGCATTTCTATTTTTTTTAAATATCTGAAATTGAAGGGATTATGGCTTAAATCTTTGCCTGCATCCCTAGAATGCCTTCATACTCTCACCAGCCATAGACACATGGATAAGAAAAAACATAAAAATTCATGTGAATTAAGTGTTAAAGAGCTGAGTTGGGGTTTTTTGTTTGGTTTTGTTTTGTTTTGTTTTTATCCTTTCTGCCACATGTCCCAGAAGACTCAGAACATCTGGAATGTTGGCTGAAGGCCTGAATGAACTGGTTTTAGTGGCAGTCCATTGGATTTTGCCCTCCCTCTCTACAATTGTGTGAAGCTGACCAGGTTATTAATCCAGTCTGAACACCAGAGCTGAATGAGGCATCCCCGCTGAGGGTTTTCCCTTGCTAGGACATAGATGATGTCTCACTGCAGAATAAGCCATTAAACTGGCCACCAGCCACATTTATGGGCTACACTGAAACCCAAAGGCCAAATACACCAAGCCATAGGGGATTTGAAACATCAGATGGAGGACTGTGCCCTTCATCTGCAAAAACAGCAGAAGAAAGGTGCTAGAAAATGCATTCACCACCTCATTGCTTTTCTAGCACTATTACCTGAGTACTGTTGCTCATGTGCTCAGGGGAGTAATGCACCAAAGGGGTCCAGAAAGCACTTCAAGATCTTTGCCTGCAGCCTCCCACTGGCTTCACAGGATGACGTCTGAAATCTTATGGACTTCAAAAGATGACAAGCAGAAAATAACACACTCCTGACTTCCCTCTTGTGCGTCCTGTGAACCTGGGGTCGTGGTATGACACTGCCATTGCTGCAGCCAGCCTGAGCACCCCTGGGGAAGGACTGCCTTGTACTCAATGGCACTGAGGGTATCTTAAAGGCCTGAACCTCTGCCTCCAGTTCAGTGCTCTGCCCCACTTGCAGGAACAGCTGGAAGCACAGAGGAAGAGAGCAGCAGATTTCCCCAGGACAACTCTTTGTTTGATCTCATATCCTGACCTGCCTCTCAAAGGTACCCATCATTCAAATCACATCATTGCAAGATTAAGCTCCCTTTTGTTGCACCAAGTGAGTAAATTTAGAAACAGTTAATCAGTATATTTGTCTTATACCCATTACATTATTATGCAGCAAACAAGGTTTCCGGGGAATAAAACTGTTATTATGGAAAATGAAAGGAGATGTTTGTTTAATTCCTTTTTGTAATGAATTGTTTGGACAATGCAATATTTGAACTGATGAGCAGGAAGTATAGGAATTCTGCCCTTAAAGAGGAGTGGAAATCTGCCCAGCTGTCCCCCATTGCAGCTCTGTGGCTTAGAGCATCACTGTGTGCCTTGGGCCTTGGAGGGAAACACAGACAAGAGGGACACTGAGGCCTCTGCTTTGCTGAAAAAGATCTTCAGCTCATCTGGGCTTTTGCTGCTGTGCTGCTTCATGTTTTTCTTTCATATTTTTGTAGCTAGGGGTTCCCATAATTTAAAGAGCCTTTGGCTTTAGGAGTAACTTGTGGGGCTTCCATCTCAAACAGGCTGCTCTCAGATGGCTCCAGTACATGCCTTCTGGTACAAATATTATTCCTGCACTTGCTGTTGTAAAGTCCTGCACACATCAAAAGCAGAAAGATGATGGTTCCTTGTGTCTGATATCTTTACCCCTGGAAAAGAGAGAAGGTAACTGAGCTCCTTGAGGAAGTCTGGTATCAGTGATTTTGAGTGACAAATGTGATCCTGCAATACAGTGGAAAACAGGGTCTCCCTACTGTTCTCTGCAGTTTTGATACCTGTGTCTGGCTGCAGGCAAGGCTGGGCCAGGGCAGCACAGGGAGCACACTGTGCTTGGAGGGCTGTTTCAATCCAGCAACAGTGCACAAACAGGCTACACACAAACCCAAGGTGGCCTCCTGAGCAGGAGCTTGGGAGCCCAGGGAAAAAGAAACTACTGACCTGATTTGTCCCTGTAAATACACAGGAGAGAAGTAACTCTAGGTAGAAAAAAGAGCTGTTCAAGCCCCCAAAATATTCTGCAACAGGAATATTTAATATAGATAGAGCTTGAATGAATTTAGGATGAAACTCACAAGTTTCCAATTGACCAAGTACGGAGTTATTGGAGGAACATTCCAGAAGGAGCTGGGTCATTAAAGTGAACTGATTTTATAATGAAGCAGAGCACATTTGAGAGCAAATTTTTGGCATGCAATAACAGGAGGCAGGAGCTGGTGGCTGAAGTGATCTCTTCAATCTTACATCTTTGTGCTCACAGCAGGCTCCAGCTTCTGAACACAAAAGCATTCACTTCAGTTAGCAAAGGCAGACATGTGGCTGTCCACCACCACGAGGGCCTCTCACCACAGCCCAGAGCTGCTTGCCATGGTCTGTTCTCCCTAAGGAGATACTGTCAAGCTACTGTGCAAGGCAAGAAAATCTCAGCAACAAAACCTCCTTTCTCTGAAGTCAACCCAACTGGGCTCTCTTTCTGGAAGAGCCTCCTTTTGAATACATTTAAGCTTATTTTTTTTTTTTTCTTTGACTGCCAGGATAAAGGGTATTATTCCTAATACCCACAGAAACAGTAGAAGCATCATGATTCACAACTCATGGAAGCTGGACTAGAGTCAGTTTGAGGGGAAAACCCTTCCCAGCCCAGAAGAGCATCATCCCAGCTAAGGTGGTCCTTTGCCACACAAGGGATTTTTATTCACTTTCTCCCATTGCTTCTCTTTGAACTTTGCTAAATGATCACTCCCCCTACTTGACCTTGCAGCTTCCATCAGGTCACACACACAGCAGGGCTACCTGTGCTTCTCCAACTTTTTTTTGCTTTTTCTTACATGGATATTCTCCTGTGCTAAACCCCCTCAGGGTGTTGCAAATCAGGACAAGCAATTCTGAAACCAGCCATGATCACTGAAAGCAACCATCTCCAAACTCACACACACATGAGGGAACAAATAAACCTCAAATTAGTAGACAGCTTATCACTCATTTAACATTATCACTCAAGGCTCCCAGCTTGCTAATGCATCTGGGTGATCTTTTTACAATTACTGTAGTATTGCAGAGGAGCATCCTTCAAAATAATTCCAGGTAGAGAGAGCTTGCCTGGTACACAGCTCTGAGTATCTCCCAAGTGAAATAAGTACTGTTTCCACCTAAATAGGATCTAATGAGCCATTCAGTGGAATAGAGGGGAAAAAAAAAAAAGTCTTTGCCTTGAGGAAAACCATCCCAAAGAACTCAACAGCATCTCCAGTCTGCTGCTGGCAGTGCTTGTCTCTCAAAAAATACAAGCTACAATCGTTTCCTTGAAGTATAAATGAAAACACAGAATTGCAAGAAGGAAACAAGTGTCTTTAGGATTTGGGTTTCATAATTGTTCCCAAGAATCTCAGTCTTCAATTTCACAGTACCTTGTCCTGTCACAGTTGCAAAAATGATTGTTAAAGACATACTCTGGTGGATGGATTATTGCTCCCTGCATTTGCAGGGAGCGCAAGACAACAGGTCAGAGGTGAGTGATGCCTGATCACAGGTTCACAGCAACACAAGGAGTAGTATCAGCACTCTCAAAAACCACCTCACAACTCAAAAACCCACAGAATTACAGCAAAACCACAGAAATAAGTAAATGCATACCTGAAATGCTGCTGGGTTGCAATGGCATGTTTCTGTGAGCCTGGGGATAGGACAGGGAGGTGTAGGTGCAGTCCCATAGTCCACAGCAAGGTTTGCAGAGAGGTTTCATCGCCTGACGTGATAAAAGTGAAAATTGGCCTGACCCACAGGAAAAGTAAAAACCAAAACAACAAAAAACTATGTGAGTAAACCCATTATTCCAGTCCTTAAACATGAAAGAAACATTGCTTTGTGGACAGAAAACTTTTTTTTGGCCCCAGGACTGTATCAAACTCTTGAGGTTCAAGAAAAGAAAAAAAAAATCAGAACTGGATCAGACCTCTGGTGAAAAACATTCCTTTCCCATTGGCTGAGGGTCTGTATTCAGGTTCATGGTAGAGGGAAACAAGTCTGGAGCATAAAACACAGCAAAGGTGAGCTATGTTAGACATAACCTACAATGTTTACATCTACAGCAGTCTCATTTTCTAGTCTTGCACTGTGCAGAGCTGGAAGTCTTCTCTAGGGACTGGAGTGCTGTGAGGGGCTTCTGAACCACAGATACCTAAAGTTGAAGTGTGTTTAGCATCAGGTTAAAAAGCTCATGTCAGCTCCCTACTCACATCCAGCCATTAATCTGCTCTTGAGAAATTCTGTACCTGAGAAACATCCAGAGTAAATAAAGATGGGTGCAGGAGGAATCCCAGTCAGCTCAGTTCAGAGCTCACTCCTCCATTTTTACCTGGCTGCACTGAGGACATACTGGTCCCCTACGGGCTACCCAGTCTGGGGCAGGGCCAGATTCCTTGACGAGAGGTGCATTTAAGTGTTCTCTGGTCATCACAGGCTGCCAGAGGATTTTTTCCTTCATTGTTTTCTTCTTTTTTTCTTCTAGATGAAAATAGCTGTGTTTTAGTAATAAAACTAGATTTCATTTCATTATCAAACACTTTCAATCCATGCCTGGGAATGAGTTCACAGAGCACATACAGGCACTGCATGTCTATGGAGAGAAGGAGAGGAGACAGAAAAGAGCTGAGAAAAATCAGTGGTACCTGCTCCCCATGAGGCAGCAAGACCAGTGAACTACATCCTCCTAGAAAGGAGGTGCAGCATTGTCCCAGAGAAACGAATCCTGCAGGCTCAGATTAATATACCACAACTCACCAAAGCCAAACAAAGGCCATAACAGTGCTAGCTGAAAGGGAGCTCAGCCTCCTTCCATCCTGCTTCTAGGGACAGGCTCCATTCTATGTATCTTAATCTTCCCTGGCCCCACTAAAGATTTCAGGCTGGTTTTCAGCAGAGCTGGTCATGGCCACAGCCAAATATCAGCAGGAGAGAGCCAGCAAAATCTTCCCAAGCTTCCTATGTGACCCATTGCAAACCCATACCCAGACAGCTGTTTGCTTTAATAGAGGCTTAAAAAGTACCTCCTCACAGTTGTTCTGAGAAGCAGCTCAGCTATGGAGATTCCGCTCCTGGGGACCCTGGGATTGCTCTTGGCCACTAGCCCAGTAAGACACCCCACTGCCTTATCCAAACCTTAAAGCAGCTTCACTTTCCACTCTTAAAAGGTGTGCACAGGATACTCAGGTATGCTTGGTAATGCCCTCAGGACTGTGGAAATAAGCCCAATGGACTTTCTCCCGGGTCAGTCTTGGCAAGGTGGAATGCTGCAGCAGCTGCAGGTGGGCTGCGAAGATGCTGTGTGGTCCTTGCAGGAGAGGTCTGAGCTGGGGAAGCCCTGAGGTGTCCTTGGACTGTATTTTTGGAAGGGTTATATTAATACTTAAACACTGTAGTAGTTTCACATTCCTAGGGCATTTTAGGATCCTCCCTCTGCTGCCTGGTGGGAACTGGGAAGCTTTTCTTTGTGTGACAATCTCCATAACTGACTACCAATGTGTAAAAAGCCTGACTACACCCACACCAGTGATGAATTATGGCATTTCCCTTGTAGGCCCTCACTCTCTGTGTCTGTCCCAAGGTATTGTCCCATCATCTTTCGCAGCTGTAATATATGATGTTCCTCCTGAGACAACGCTGCAGGTGGACATGACATAGGATAAGCAGCTGTCTGTTGCCATCTCCTCCTGACAGTCTGGAATGAAAAAGAAGAAATTAATGCCTGTAGAGGGGTGATGTAAAATGCAGACAGGGAAGCAAGGGAAAGTTATGGCAGATTGAGGCAGGTTTGAGTGATTGCTTGTGCTTATCTGACTTTACCTCATACTTAATGCAGGGAATGCACTGGGTTTGTTTCTGGAAAACAGTGTGCAAGGATCTGTGCAAAGCTGGGGACACTGCAAAGCCTGGGACAGCCCTGCTCTGAAGGGCTTGTGCCCTGGGACGATGAGCAGATAATCAACCCTGAGATCCCTCTGCCCAAAATCCCAATCCCGAAGCAGAGAAGCAAAGCACCACCCATGCTAGGGCAGGGCTGGATCTGCCGGCAGTCTTGAGGTGGCGTGACTTTAACACGTTCACTCCTAGCAGCGGTGTGTCCCTGCCTCATAGGGAAAAGCAAATAACGAATCTCGGCAGGCTCCCGCCTGCTCTTTGTGCCCAGCCGGCCGCTGTCGAGTGCAGGCAGCGGGGCCGCGCTCTGCGCTGCTGCCAGCCCGTGCTCGCTGCTCGCAGCGCAGCTCCCGCGTCTCTGCAGAGCAATCTCTGTTTGCTCCGCAGTTTCACACCTCGCTCCCTTTCATCGCATCACACCGAGGTGACCGCTTCCCCTCCGCCTTCCGTCTTCCTGTGCTCCAGCCCAAACACTGAGCCTTGCCTTCTCGTTACCTGCAGGCTGTGCAAATAAAACCATTCCTGTGGTGGCAAACATGTCCATATTTTTGGCTCACCTTGGGGGAACTCATTCAGCTTATGTCCCTGTTTCCTTGAAACCTAATCAGGTAAGGAGGGAGGCAAGCTCCCCTCTGTAACTATGGGCAAGTCTAATAGCTGCAGGGTTGGATTATTACTTTTTCCTGTTAAGCAATTAATTTAACCAGAAAATGAACTGGCCAGGAGGGACCTGGACACCCTGCTTTCAGTTTGTAATACAGCCAGCCCTAAAACACGTGGCAGTGCAGCAGAGCAGATTTCAAGACCTGCCCCCTGTGTGCTTGTGTTCCTCAGCACTGTTACCAGGCAGACTTTCATCTCTGTTATCTCCAAAGAAATAAAGAGAAGGATTTAAATTAAAAATTCAGAACCCGTTGCTCTCCTCCCAGCAGCAGGAGGGCAAAATAGCTGGAGATCCTGAACAGTGAAGCCCAGGATGCAGGTCCCACCCAGAGATCTTGTTCAGCTTCCATGGCGGCTACCAGTGGCCAGGAATGTGACCAAGCACAACGAAAGGGTCTGGAGGACACAGAGTGTTTTCACCCTCCAGGGCCTGGGGCTGTCAGAAGTCTTGCAGCTTCTTGGGATGATTGCCGTAGCCTTGCCAGGAGGCACACTGCTTTCATTTCATACTCGCTGCCCCTCAAAAGGAAAACCTCAAAATGTATTTCCTACCTGTGGAAATGTGTGGATACAAGAGATGAAGGCAGACATGGCTTGGGCAAGAGCTTGAGTGCAGGTGTTGTATCTCTGCCAGGGTACCTTGACCTTGCTCTGCTGTCCCTGCAGTGAGGGACCACTGAGCACTGGCCCTTCACAGGTTTGCATGTAGCCAGAGACACTCGTTTTGGAAACCAAAAATCATCTGCAGCTGCCCGTTCATTTCATCCAGGATGCAGAAGTCAGACTGAAATTTGTGTGTAGACATACTGGAGAGGAGAAGCCCCCTTACCAGGAGGCTGTGCAGTAGTAAGGTAATTTCTTTTTTCTTGAAGTTTCAGTTTGCTGTTACAGAACACTGGCAGGGCTTCTGTGGAGCAGCTTCCACTTAAGCACCTCTGCAGGTGAACAGGGCTGCTGCAGAGATGGGACCTGCCTCCAGAGCAGAACTGGCTGCCCCAGTGCTTTAGGCTGGACATGCTCCGACTGCCCCAGCAACAAAGACACGCCAGTGAAGATCGATGTCCATGCAGACAGGTGGTCAGCCATGCTTAATAATTTTCTCTTCAACAGCCTTGATTTTTCAAGATCTTTATACACTGTGGACAAATGTAGATAAATGAAGTCTACAGTTGTCCCTGGGTGGTGGCTAAGAGTCTGGAACACAGAGCAGGGATCACAACATGGAGACTTCCCCAAACTCAGCAGAAGGAGATCAGCAGAGCTATGGGAGGGAGGGCTGGGCTAGGGCCCACTCTGCCCATGCCATCCCCAGATGGCTGTGCTCCCATCACACCTGAGGAGATCTGTGGCTGCTGCAGGTATTTCCCATTCCTGGAGCATCGCCGTGGAGGATGATAGCTGGGTAATGAGTTTCTTTAGTCTTGCTTGAATGCTCTCTGCAGACACAACTTCACAGTGTTTGACACCAAAGAGCAGGTGAGTAGCTGATTACACACTACCCTGCCCTGAACAGGGAGTAGGACTTCTTCCAGGTAATACACACGTGTGGATAGTGATCATTTCTGTGCTTGTCTCTCTACTAACCCCAATTCTGCAAAGGCACGGAAAAAAAACCCAGGAGCTTTCAAAAATCTCTTAGTATCTTTCTGGCATAACAAAGCCCAGGAGTGTTGTAGTAAAAGAACTCGGCACTTGGGACTTGCAGCCCTGTCCCCTTTGTACTCATGACATCCCTCTTCCCTCCCTTCTTCCATCCCAGCTGCTTGCAGTATGAACAATAGTGATGAGTCTTGCCAGAATACAGCGGGTCACTGTCAGGGAAGTGGGCTGAGCGTTTTCATGTTTTTCCTGGCTTGGTGCACCAGAAAGGGGAGTAGAGCAGCTGGGTGGATGTAAAAGACAATCCCATCCTAAAGGCTGAGTGCAGGTTAGACAGACAATAAAATCTCCACCACTGGAACTCATTAAGAGGTATTTAACCCTTCCTGTGTGGAGACACAGCTTGCTGAGAGAACTGTCTGTTACAGAAGACGTGTTGTTTTAGAGAAAGGCAGCCTAACCTGTAGCTAAAGAAGGCCACAGCCCAGTCTGATTGGACATAGTTCACTGAGCTAAACTAATCTGGGTGTGGTAGGAGGAATCTTGCTTGGTACAAACACGTTCTGTATTTGATGCAGCAAATCCCATGGGGAAAGAGCAGGAGAACCAATTTGACAAAGTACAAGAAAGACCAATAACAGACAGATAATAATTCCTATTTCAATAGGGCATTTTTTATGCTGAGGAACACAAATGATTTGGCCACTGTTTGAAATTCAGACACCTCTGGAATGGAGCCTAGCTGTGCATAGCATCTGACATTGCCTCAGTGTTGATGTATTTGTTAGTATGTAAAGTGCCAATTAGTATATCTTCAAAAGGTTATTGCAGAGTTAGATGTCAGCCCTATGTAATGCTTAATATCTGTGCACTGATAGTACTGAAACCTCAAAGACACTGTTTATATATGCACATCTCTTTGTGTGTATTTCACTTTTACACACACCAGTAAACCTGGTCTTCAACTTGTGCAAAAGACTGATTAAAAAAAAAGAAATTGGCCTCTGTAGCCCTCTTGACTAATGTTACAGCTATTCTTACATTTATTTCTACTTTCTCTCTTTTCTGTTTCATACTCTGCCTGTGAAAGGGAAAACTGGATTCCCCAGCCAAAGCAGGAAAACACAAGAAGGCTTTCCAGGAGATGTATGCAGGCAAAGACTGAAAGACATGGATTTATGCAGCTTCATATACAGAAAGCCTTTTACCAGGACAGCACTGAAAAAAAATCATAATTAATTTTGTGCAGCTTCCCCTGGGGACAGTGCAGCCAGTGCCTCTGGTACCCCTGGCACCTCTGGCTCTATCCTGTTGGGTTGCTCTTAACTGGAAAATTGTCACACTAGGCACAAGGATTTGGGGATTAACCTGCCTGTTCTCTTTTCCCACGGTGTATTTTTGCTGCACTTCAGCTAAGTGGGCCTGTGGGTTTATGAGCTCTGGACCAGGATTCTGCAGTGGCAGGGAGGATGGTTCTGAGAGTCGGCAGGAGCGTGTTCCCCACCTCCTAATCCCAGCTTTTCCCCAGGGGACTTCACCTACTTTCCCAGGATGCCGTGAAAATAGAAAGCAAATGAAAGGGCAGTGTGACCACTCTTGCCATGACCAAATGATGTGAGACCCACTGCTTTTATCCTCTCCCTTATTCCATTACTTAGTCAGACTGCTCCATGTTTGCTATTCCATCTGACTCGCAGCCCCCTGAGCTGCCAGCCCTGCAGAGTCCCACCACCACAGCCCCGTGAGTACTTCCCTGGAGAGGTGCTGCTGGCAGTTTTACCTGTTGGGATCCTGAGTGGTATCCATGATCATAGCACAAGTCTATCTTGCAGGCAGCTGCTTTGCTGCTGCTGGCAGACACTTGCAGAAGAAACCCTTTCTATTTATGGCTGGTTTTTAGCCCATTGCCAGTAAAGGTAGATTAGCTTCACTCTGTAACAGCATAATTTCAAAAGGAGGTGCTTCTGCCTCCAGTGCACATTTGTGCCAGCAAGCATTTGGACTTTCTGCCAAGCATTTAAGTGACCTTATGGCAAGATTGGAAGGCAAGGCTCTGGAGCTCCACCACCTTGTGAACCCTGTGGGCCTCTATTCTCCCCTCTGCTGCCTCCTTCATGTATTTTTGTTCAGCACCTCTGCTTGCAAGGTTTCCTGAGACATTAAAAATAAATGCTTTCACCACTAAGATGATAAGGAACTTGATCTCACATAAATTGGGATGTTCTGAGAACCATTTTAATTTCTGCTAATCAGCAGATGAAAAATTAATTACTTCAGATGTCATGTCCTGTTGCACGAGTCTTGTAACGTTTGGAAAAGCCATAACAGAGTTACCTAGTAATTGAAGGGCTCTACATGAGTGAACTTTGTAATTGCATATTCTTCTCCTTGAGTCTGGGAGGCAGAAAGGAAAAGCGGATCAGGCCACGTCTTAACGAAACGGCTCAGTCCCGCAGTGCTAGTGAAGCCAAAAGTAAACAAACCACGCTCGTTATTTTATATCAGAGTTCCCCAGCTGCTGCAGCAGCCCTGTGTGTGTTGTCTCCCGCCTCACTTCTGTTTTCAGCCCCCTGCCAGGCTGTCCTCAGCCTTCATCCCAGCTGCACCCAAGGCCAGCAGCCCATGTTTGAGCTCTACCTCACACCACAGGAGACATAAACAGCTTTGGAGACAGACGTAGCTTTGGAGGGTTTCCATTTCTGAACTGCCAGTCTTTACCATCCCAAATGGAGCAGGAAAAGCTCCTGCATAACCATTCCCATCCAGACCTGTTGGAACAGTCCTTCCTGTCACATCCTCATCTCCACTCCCAACTGGGAAACACCACCTTCAGGTAGCGGAGATTTGCTCTGTGCTTCTGTTTGCATCTTATCACTGGCTTCCACTTATTGAATGTGCTCATGGCCCCCCGGTTCCCCACCATGCTACCCTCAGTCCTGGCTGGAGGTCACCTGAGGGTGTTATGGCAAATGACAACCCTAAAATCCTGGCTGCCATCATCTTCTGCTCACCTCCACTGATGAGCTGCTGGTACCAGGGCAAAGCAGCTCCTAAACAGTTGCTGCACTTTCAGAAGGAGCATCTCATTACTGTATGGCTGCCAGTAGCACCTGGCCATTTTCTCATTCCTGAAGAGCCCAGGAAGATTAGGCAAATATTACAGAGTAAAGATTTTTCTCAGCTCTAATGTTGAAGGGTTTTTCAGCTTTCTCTGAGAAAAAAAAATAAAATAAAATTNCTGGAGAGTCAAACCAGCATCCATTTCTGTGCATTTTCCATGGCTGCTCCTCAGCTGATGGCATAATGTTTCCTGCAATGGCCATTAGCTGAATATCTTTATGAACAGCTTCCCAGGGAAGTAGCTGCAAAGTTCAATTTGCTGAATTATGAGCGTATCTCAGATAAGAATTGCATTGTACAATTGTACAGTACTTGCATTCTGAAAGCATTAACTTTATACTTTGAACTTAGAGATAACAAGGAATAATTGCTATCTTTTTTTTTTCATGAATAAAGAAGTATATTTAGAAAAAATTTATTTAGATGAGAATTTCCCTAGTGAAAAAGCCATTTGTACAAAAAAATAAAAATAATAAAAAAGAAAACTTCTTTAATTTGTTGAAGATTTATTACAAGAAGCCATAACTTGAGGGTGCTTGATTTGTGCTGAAGAGTTGTTTGGCTTCATGGTGTTGCATCAGATTTATCCCAGCATTGCATCCTAAGGAGCAAAATTGAGTTCATTCTTACATCTCACACAGAATAAATCTAAGTATTGTCTGAAATACTTTAAATTTAATTAAGAAGAGCCAGAGTGAAACAACAGTGGATTTCTTTCTCAGAAGTAACTGGAGTATTGTAGCTCATGAAAGTGTTGGTGTCTACAGTAAATCTCCAAAAGCTTAAAGCCTTCAGTATTTTGGGTGAAAGCCCAGCATCTACAGACTACGACATTCCTTCTCTGGGATGCTGAAATGGCTCCACTCTGTATTCAGAACAAGTCTGGAGCTGGACTTGTTGCAACACCCAAGTGCTCAGGGATGTTCACGTATCTTGATTTCACATGTGAAGGGCTGTGATTTCTATGCACTGAAGGCTCTTCGCTTAATTGGTGCTATTATCACACCTGATGAGGCACAGCAGATGATATTTGAGACACTTGCCTTTTGATTCCTTGCAACCAAGCAACATTTAGTAAGAATTACTTAAATCAGCTAATCAAAAGCATGTTCAATGACATTAGGATGAAGTAGGCTGTAGAACATAGAAGTCAAGTAATTTTCCTTGTGGAAATCCTCTGTAGAGAGAAAAGTAATAAATACCATATATTGTAACCTCTCTGTTCCTTGGGCTATTAGTAATTAATTCCTGATTCCTTATTCCATATTTCAGGTAAGGTTCAACTTTGTTCTAGTGGGACAGTTTTTCAGGATCAGTCTCAGCTTCCTTGTCATGGACATGCTGGTGGCAACAACATGGCAGGAGTGCTTGTACGTCCCTGTGTTTGCTCACTCCTCTGAAGAGTGACTTGTTCTGATTTGCTTTCATTTGCTTATTTGCTCTGAGGAAAACTGATGGGTCAGGATTCCTGTTCAGAGGAATCTCCTCTGAGAAGGGCATGTCTGTTGGCAAGACCAGCACATAAAGATGGAGTTTAGTATCTTTCCTCTCAGTATCTTTCCTTAGGGACTGTCCTTTCCTCTCACTTCCCCTGCAGTGATTAACTCAGGTGAGAACCAATCCCCAGCATCCCTTTCCATGCTGTCTTCCTTCCCTGTCCAAGTGGGACTTCAATTGAATTGTTTTCTGCCCTTCACCTTTCGCTGGCCTGAAACCAGGTGTTAAAGTGCTCCATAGCTCCTTGCTCATAAAATGCCCTGTGATTATCTCTTTCTCCCAAAAATGCATTTTTTCTGCTCTTTTCTTTTGAAGGAAATTTGTGTTAAGCCATAAGACACCCAGCCCTTCCTGAACCAGCTCTCTTTGGCCTTTACCAGTGGTGGCAAAAAAGCTCCCAGAGCTGTTGGACAGTACCAGGTGGTGGGCAAACACATGACCAAGTTGCTGACAGATAAATACTGAAACAGCCCTAGCATAGATTAAGTTATTTTTTCCTTTTTTATAGTGAAAACGGATTGGGTCATGTCCAAATATTTTATATTAAACTCTGCAACTTTCCTGTTTTCTGTTACCAAGGCAAATGCGCCCCAGCTCCCTGACAGTTCCCATTAAGCTCAGTGGAGCTGTGTTCAATCACCTTCCCCTGGAAATCAGTGAAGTGAGGGCAGAGCCACCACTCCAGACTGCTCCCAGGATGAGTCACCACAGCAAAGGCTCGTGTCTGAGGGAGCCAGGGCCGCCTCTCTAATGCGCTGGGCTTTCTGCACCCAGGACTTCTCAAGCATCTTCCTCCTTTTTTCTTCATGAGATTTTTGTCCGTGTCTTCATTTCTCTCTCTGACCCTCCCGCCCTTCAGAACTCTTTAATGTTTTAGCAATTAAGGGAGGAATTTTTTCCTGCTCCCTGGCAGAGCTGAAAGATCATCTGCGTGCAGAGGAAACCCATCCCTGCTGAGTCTGTGGCACCATTGCTTACCCTAGGGGAAGGTGGAGTATGGGGGTTGCCCTCAGGCCTTTCTGATGTGGTACCCATCCCTGTTAATAAGCAGTGGGGATCCCCTGGGGGCACATGGACAGTGCCATGAGGGGTCTTGCTTTGGAATATCTTGCCCAGAGGTGGCAGAGTAGGAGCAGGGTAATTTGGTAAAGAGGGCAGCCAGTGCAGTGGTGCAGCTCAAGGCCCTCTTGGGACTTTCCTGTTCCCTGCTCAACAGCTTTGAGAAGGGACTGGTCAGATGCCTCTCCCCCACATCCTTGCACTGCTGTTGAGCATGAGGGTACAGGGATTTGACCCACTGTCTCCTCCAGCACAGCTGAGACTTGAGTCATCTGCTTCAACCAAAAAACTATGTTTTGACTTAAAACATGGGCAAGCTTCATTCCTACCCTGATGAGCAGAAGATGAGGTGATAGTCCCTCAGCTCTGCAGTGACAGAAGAGTCCCCAAGGGGAATGGTAATGCTCAGAAAATGGAAAGTCTCGCTTCCCACTTCTCCATCCCACTCCCAAATTCTGAGCTAACACCTCTGTCATTGTCTGTCTCAGCAGTGGTGACAGGCATAAAACACTGCAGATGGGAAGGAGCACAGAAAACTTAAAATTTCCCTGGTCCGTGGTAAAGCCAGAGGCTGTGGCCATCAGCTGCTCGGCTGAGAAGTCATGCCTCTTGTGATAGTGGTGGGATGAGTTTTCCAGCAGATGCAGGATGCAAAGCAGGCCCCACCCTGCCCTCCTGGCAGCTGTGGCTGCAGCCTTTCATGTTTTCATCAGAGAGGTGCAGAAGAAACGTGGTAGCCCCAGTGCTCCTCACAGGTGCCGCCGCAGCAGCCTCTGTGGGTGGAAAGGCAATTTGTGTTGTTTTTGGAGCATCAGGAGCTCTGCAGACGTGATGGCTTTTCAGACAAGACTCACTGTAGAACAAATGTTCGGTTTCAGCTCAGGACCTTGTGAGACACATCCCTTTCCCAGCCAGCATCCACACTCTCAGACATCTCCAAAATCCTCCTGATGGTCCCGGAGGGGTGTGTGATGTTTTTGCTGGGTGCACTAAAGCTGACATCCCTGTCTGCTCACACCCAGCCTGTAGGCAGAGATGCCTAAGGCTTGTTGCTGGATTTCTCATCACCCTGTGAAAGATAAGTGCCTTGTTCTGGGGCTGCCAGAACAGCTAAAATACCCATTGAAAATTGCAGAGAACCATGGAAAAGCAGAGCTATGCCCCCACCACACCCATCTCAGAGCCCTCAGCCTGACATGCCCAGCTGTGGCTGCTCCTTTGTACTGCCAACAGGTTGCGGAATCCTAGAGTGGGGCCCACACCTCTCCCACAGCTGAGCCCTGCAGAGACATGATCCTGACCCGGGGAGCTGCCAGGCCAGGAGCACACACCAGAGGCTTTAGCCAGGCAGTCACGGGCTTAAAATAACAGCTGAGCAGCAGAAACAATTGTCCAGAGCTGTATTTTTCTGCTTTATGGGGTTGCATTTTCTCTTGCTGTTGGGATGGAAGTACTCATAGCACCCCAGGGCACAGAGATCTTGCCTGCCATGGGCAGTGCTGTCTCTGCATGCCACAGGGATATCAAGTCTTGTGGGGGAGCTGTGGGATGAGCCAATTCTGGTCACAGAAATGACAGTCTAGATGATTTCTTTTTCTAATCACTTGCACAGATCTTCCTATAGGTTCTCCAGATTTTGGGGGGGTGCCCAGTTGGGGTATTTCCCCAGCTGGGTCAAGAAAAGTGTCTCAGCAGATTTCTGCCAAGATGGAGATTGGGATCAGCGCCCAGGTCTGCTGAGGTGCCTGGGGAAATGCCATCTCACCAGAGCCCCATACATAACCATGTCCTGTGCTATCCTAACACCACAGGACACCTAGGTCCACTCCTCTCTGGGTCCACACTCTGTGTCAATTTCCCCCAGTGCTAGAGAATTTCATGCAATATAATACATATATATACACACACATACATATAGATACCTATTCCATGTCCCTTGTTGCCTGTTGCTGGCTGGCACAGTGCTTGCGTGCATGGGGAGGAATTTGAGATGCTGGTAATAACACATGTTTAGTTCAAAAGGATAGAAGGCCAACTCTTGTAAGTGTGTGAAGACAGTGTGGTCATTAGTACATGTTTATTGAAGTTTACCAGCTCTGTAACAATGAGCTTCTCTTTGCCATTAGTCTTAATATGTCTGTAATTATGCTCCTAATGTAGAAATCATTTGGCATTTATTTGCTGTAATAAAAATTCCCATTGCATTTAAACTCAATGTGAAGATTTAAGTATATTTAGGGACGCAGATGAAGACCTGAAATTAAATGACCCTGTCTTCCTTTTGCAAGCAAGACAAACTCAGATAAATGCTAGCAGTCAGATGCATGCATGCAGATCTGTGAGCAGCAGCAGCTGCATGTACACCCCCAGAGAGAGATGGCAGCCCATATGGTGGGACAACTCCTTCAGCGTCTTCTCATTGACCTGCTCTGGCCCAGGACACTGCTCCTGTGCATGATGCTTGTGCTACTTTGCATACCTGAGCAGGGAAAATGTGCAGCTGAAGGAAAAACTGCAGGTCTTAAGATCATCAGCAGCAATCTTGGTTTTCTGTACAGTTTGCACTGGCTTTCAAAATGTTTGCTTTAATGTTTCTGGTAGCAGAATGTTGGTAACATGACTCTTTCCAGCTGAACTGGTGCTCAGGAGCAGCCCAGGCACCAGACATAGGTCAGCACAGCTGTGCCAGCCCAGAAGACCAGCCACATCTGCAGTTAAAAGAACAGGCCTGGGAAATACATCCCATGTCTGCCTGCTGGTGGGGGAGCAGCTGCAGCTGTGGTAGCAATGTGTGGATGGGCTCCCAGCACTGATAAATGACAGATAAAAGCCAGGCAAAACACTGCCACCAACACTCAACAGGGGTGACGCTGCTCCTGACGTGGTTATTTTCTCCCTGGATATACCAAGCACCACAAGCACGCACGGGCAGTAATTTTTTTTTCCCATCCTTTCTCAGCACTCCTCCCAGTAGGCTCTAAATAGCAGGGGCCAGATAATCATTAACCACTTTGACGTATTGCAGCGGGTACAGATTGCGAATCCAGACGGAAAGGACAGAGCTGGAGGCAGACCTGCACTACTGATGCATTTCCAACAGTATTGTCCTCCTCAGGGTAAAGCCAGTTCAGCCTGGCCTTGCCTTTGCTGCTCCTTGAGACAAGCTTCCATCACAGTGAGAAATAGAGAAGAATATTATATATAATTGCTTAGTATATTACTCTTTCCAGAAGTAGGGAAGAGTATTTCATGCATATGAAATGGTTGTGGCTGAGCCAGAGCACCCTTCCCTTTTTGTTAACTCTGTTTTTTCACTAATTGGATAACTGAAAAAAAAAAGGGGAATGTGCCCTGACTCCAAAGTGCACTTGAGTGTTTTAGAAGAAAAAGGTGGTAATGAGCAAGCTGAGGAGGAAGCTTGCAGCTATGGTGCATTTCTCCACTAGTTACTGACGAAGAACGCTGCTTAGACTCATCCCAGTGATGGGATATAACTCTACAATGGGAAATTGCAAAAATAAATGTGAAGTAGGGAAATAGACCCTTCAAAGAGTTTTTGGAGAGCAGTCCCCAAAGGGAATTGGTGGGAATGCTGCTGTTTGAGCGCTGGAGAATATGTTGTGCAGACCCATCTTCTGCAAATCTGCTCAAATGGGTGTTAGGAATTTCATTTCCATCTCTAATTGTTGTGATTTGTGTCTCACTTTGGGTTTGCTTTTGTGTTCCTGTAGCTTTTAGCTTTTGTGTTCCTGTACAGTAAAACCTTCCTGTGTATCACAGCCAATAGTCTGTTCTTGAGCCCTCTGTGCAGCCAGCAATGGCACTCCTTCTAGTTTACTGTACAAAGGATTTATTCCTTTAATATGCCCCTGGTGTTTGTTTTTCTGCTGGTACAGGAGTGCGTGTGTGCATGTGACAGTGTTTTACAAATGCCTGCTGTGGACAGAATTGGGCTTCACAGTATGCAAAAATAGATGTGTGCCACATACAAGGGTGTAATATTTCAGACGGCTGGAGAAAATGTGATAAATTGAGTTTTTGCTAGATTTGCTAAAATCAAGTTACTGGGGGATTCATTTCCAGAGCTGAATCCTGAGGTTGTAGGAGCTGGCAGGACTGTGTGTTTGAGCATCCCAGTTAGGGAGGGAGACTGGGTCCCCATGGTGCTGTAGGACATCTATGAACATCTCTTGGCTCTGAAGAGAGAAGCTCAGATTTCATACTCATTTATTACGGAGCCCCAGAAGCCAACACGAGTCCAGGTTGTAGCTACAGCTTTTCCCCTCTGCCTTTGCCTGGAGGTTGTTGCTCTTAGTTCCTGCTCCATTCTGCTCCATTCCTGATCCCTCATCATCGATGCCTCCAGATGCTCGTTAGACAAAGCCCAGGTTCTGCACTCATCATTTGGAGCCCTGCAAGAGACCCTGGTGGGCAGTGAGGTGGAAACGCAGGGATGCTGCAGATCTGGGAGGTTTCTGCATGACCTCCTTAGTGCTGGGGCTGCACTTGTGTGCTGAGGAGTGAAGCTGGTGAGAAAATAAGGTACGGGGGACAGAGATGAGATGGGCTGACCAGAGGCACATAGCAGTGGCTCTTGTACCAGGCTGGCTCTAGGTGTGGAAGAAGTTTGGCGAGCGGGGAAGCCAAGAAGTTGTGCCAAGTTCTGCTCCCTCCCATTTTGCATCCTGTCTGGCAGTACCTGCTCTTCTGGGCTCCTGTCCCACCCCAGGCTCAGACACTGGGCACAAACACAGCCAAACCTGAGCCCCTCAAATGGGACCTCACATGGGGAGTTTGAGTGCCAAATGTCAGTGCTCATTCCCATGTGCACCTTTTTCCCATCTCACCCTTCCCTGCTTCCCTTCTTCTGGTTTTTCATGTGTGTCACCTTTCCAGGTGTCAGAGATTTATGGAGCTGTCTTGGTTTTGAAAGACAGGTGCCTGCCAAGGAAGGCAGGAGCTTCTCTTGGAATAGAAAAAAAATGCAAACCCCCTCCCTCCAAATTATTAAAAGGGGCTCTCAGGCAAAGATATGAGGATAAGAATAACAGTTCTTTAATATGTATAAACAAAGTAAAACAAAAACCAACAAACTACAACCTAATAGGAAAATTAGAACAAGATGCAGTATTAAACGAAAAAACAAAACCTGACAGTTAGAATACAACATGACACCCTGTCAGTCAGGGTGTTGGTAGCAGTCCAGTTTGGTGGCTCCAGTAGTCCTCCTGGAGTGACAGATGGTTCTGTTGAAGCAGAGATCCCGTAGAAGGGTGGAGTTTTCCTCCAGTGGTCCAGTGGTGATGTAGAAGGGTCTGGTCCTTCCTCTGGGAATCCAGTGGGAGAGAAGGCTGCTCCTCTGGGAATCCAGTAGAAGGCCTGTTCTGTCCAAAGGCCCAGATTATATCCAGGTGGGAATGCTTGGCTCCTCCCCTTGGGCAGAGCTTCTCACAATGGGCTGATGTCATTCTATGAGTCATGGGGTGGGTCCTTAATGGCCCATTAAACAGGAAATGGCTCCCAGAGGGAGTTATCTATGACTCATGGGGCAAGGTGTTAATGGCCCATTAACAGGAGATGATCCGGGGGAGGAGGCAAGGAAAACACTGCCCCTCCTGATTTTAACAGTTCATGAAGCTGGAGATAGAATACAGACCTTCTGGAATATTCTTATATTGTAACCTAGGACAGGAGCCTCTTTGCTCCCCCTCTCCCTTTGTATCCCCTCTAATGTGTAATGAAACCAGTAACAAGTGGAGCCAAGGCTGGGTTTGTAACATAAACAGTTATTTATGGTTTTGCTAAAATTTCGTGAAAGATTACATTTTTAGGTCACCTAGATGAAACAAATGAAATGATTAACATGTTTTAGTTAGGTTTCCTAAAAAGAATTATCACTCTTGCCCGGCATGGTCCTCAGTTCCTCAGGTCCTGAGACCTAAAGTAGTGACCTTGAAGCTGAGACAGTTTCTCACCAGGGTTAGCAAGAGCGGGATCTGGTTCATAACCCAAGGCACATGGAAATGAATGTCTTTTACCATACCCAGTAGCATCCAGTGCCAGGGTCTGGTCTCCTGGTGCTCCATCAGGCTAGTGATGAGGCTGATCTGGGCTGTAAGAGCAAGTATCTTCTCCCAAGTGCTGAAAGTATGATCCAGCCTTCCCTGTCCCATAGATATTCTGCCTTTAAAAGCTTTTTAATCTTGGAGCACAGCTAAATACACTACTGGAATCTATACTATGGCTTTTAAACACTAAACAGTGAGGAGTAAAATGTAATGGCTCTCTCCTAACCTAAATAAATGATGGCAAACAACTATAAAGAGCTCCTGAGCTTGTGTGCAGAGAGGAATTTAGTCCCATGGTGAAGAGGATGATAGCAGATGGATCCAAATAATATGGGATTTTTGTGGATACCCTGTTAAAAGCTACACCAGAAACAAGGGAGCCAGGAGGTTTTGGCCACCACTCATAAACGTCTGGGTCACCAGCCAGGACACAATTTGCTCTCCATCTCACTTGCTTCTAGGGTGCAAATAGCCAGCCCTGTGGTTCACCAGTGTGACTACCTGGGGAAATTGGACAGCGTGGGAGAGAAATTTGAGGACCTTTTGGCCTGCCTGGGCTTGAGGAAGCTACTCTGGTCTGAGCAGGACATCAGTCTGCAGCAGCAGCAGACTTACCACCACCACCAACCTCACTTTCTAAAATAGGTATCAGAGAGACAAAAACCTGAGCAATGAACCAGTGGCATCTGGTGCCAACAGAGGTATGTCCACTGGTTGGGGTCAATGTGGGTCCTCTGGAGGCTGGTAAGGGTTGTGTTCATCTAGTTTATCCTTCAGTGGCAACAAGGCACATAAGACCCCAGTATCTGAGACCATTACATCCCTGACAGTTCACATCAGCCCAGCATTATTAGAAGGAAAGTGATGGAAGCAGCACAATTGCCTGAGCCAGACCAGGTAAAAAGGAAGAACATTCAAATGATGGATTAGGGAGCTTCTGCCATGCCGTGCCATATGTGCTGTGCTGTGCCTGTGGAAGGAGGGAAGCCTCGCTGATGCTGTCTGTCTCTTTCAGGGGGAGTTGCTGAGCCCGTGTCGATGCGATGGATCTGTGAAGTGCACGCACCAGCCATGTCTGATCAAATGGATTAGTGAGAGAGGCTGCTGGAGCTGTGAGCTGTGTTACTACAAGTATCACGTCATTGCCATAAGCACAAAGAACCCTCTGCAGGTAAAGGTACTAGAGACATTTCAAAGTCTATTTATTCTTGTTTCAATTTTTGTTTCTGGGAGCAAGTGTATTTTTCCTGTGTGGGTTTTCCTTCCCTGTGCACAGGGATTCCTATGTCTGAGACACTTAGAAAGGATTGCCAGGGGCTTGTCCAAGAAGCCCCATGTTCTGCTCAGTGGTTCTGGGAGCATCCCTCACGAGTCTGCTCTTTCTGTCCTTGGCAATTTCTATATGCACTTGCCTCCTGTTGAAAATTGCACAATACTGCTATAACACCTCACAGCCATTCAAATGTGTTCATCCACTGGAGACCACAGGTGTGCCTGTCTCCAGGGCCAGGCAAGGACAGCCATTGTGGGATTTACTGCAACAGAGCACACAGTCTGTGACTGAGCCGTTGAGACTCCATGTGTTTATAGTTGTGCCATTAATCCTGATCTCCTCCTGCTGAGACTCTGCTGAGCTGGTGTGAGGGATGGAGGAGGCAGATGGAGGGTTCTTAGAGCTCTCCTTTCTGATCTCACCACCTATTTCACTTTACTGCTCTCCCACAATCATGGCATGGCACAAGAGGTATTACTCTGACAGTCTGGTCTCTTAAAGCCAGATTCTTGATGGGCTTTTGCAGATGTGCACACAACAGGTAAAGCACATCTTGATGTGAGTGTCTTTGAAAGTCATCGGGGTCGTACAAGGACTTTATCAGAAGAGCATTGCAGTTGAATAAGTTACAGTATGGACTGGTGATTTAAAATCAGGATTCAGAGTGGGAAAACTTGTGTGACTATTAAAAATGGGATAAATTACCCTTAATAGCTATTGATTTATCGCAGGGGCAATGCCTGAAGATGCATTAATTGCTGCGTGCCTTTGCTGAGCACCATTAGTGCCTTGGCCATAAGGAAACACATTACATCTAGGCACTACTGCTTAATCAGCATCATCTGGAATGGAGAGGCACTACAGTGGCTTAAGGAGCAGGGTCATGTCTGTAGGGATTTCGGTCTGCCCCATTCCTGGCCCTCTGCAGGTCGCTCTCTGCCAGGAGGCAAGAACAGTGCTGGTGATGGTGCCCAGTTGTACAGGGGAGTGGGGGAATGCAAGCTGCTGTTCTCTCCTTTAAACTGTGATCTCTGTGTGGTTTTTTCTAGGCCTGAGCTTACCACATTGAGGAAAGAGAGACAGCCCATTAGGACTCCAGACTGAAAAGTAGTAAAATCAGGGGGAAATCATGGGGAAACTTTGCTGAGGGGAAAGAAAAACCTGCCTGCTCTCTAAGAGTCCCTCCAGCTTCTGATTCAGCTGGACACATCAGTAGTTTCATCCCAAGCCTCAGACCCAGAATATTTTAATTTCTTGGCTCTAGTAACTCAGAGCAGATTGAAACACAGGAGGGGAGATGTGGACAAAGCAGCTTTTGTTTATTTCTGGAAAGCTGCTCCATGAGTGCCCTAATGCTTCCTGTGTCTCAGATTGGGGATGCAATGCTGAGCAGCACTGAAGGTCTGTGAGTACAAATTTGTGAGTGTTTGTGTCTCCAGAACTGCCTTTAATGAATGACTTCCAAATGCTCTGCACTTTCAGGTGGCTCAGGGGAATGGGTCAGTAACTTTCTTCCTGTTCCTCACTCAGATAAAATTTGTTGGAGCTGCTCATGGACATGCTCCCACCTCACGCGCACCTTTCAGAGCCTGTGCAAAGCTTCTCTCTCTGGGTTCCCCTGTCAGAAAGTGGCCTGATCTCCTGGCCTTTGCCATGAACACAAAAAACTGAGTGGCGGAAACATCTGAGTTAGAGAGCTCAGCTCCAGGAGCAAGGGTCTCAGAGGACTGTGCAGATCTGGGGCTTGAAGCCTTCACATGGCTGGCTTAGACTGCACAGTGCTTCTCACAGAAGCACTGCGAAATTTGGAAGATGGGAAGAAGCAACTGGAGTGAAAAGCCACTTGGCCTGGAACAAATGCAGTGTGTGGAGCTACAGCTGTGTGCCTGGGTGCCTTGTTCTAGTGCCAGCACAAAGGCACTGCTGGGAAGCAGATGCTCCACTGGCATTAATTTGCAAAATCCTGTGGGAAGTGGCTGATGCACCAGGCCAGGAGTTCCTAGAAGGACTAAGGGTTTGGGCCCCCTGTAACCCATCACTGTGAATGCCTCATTTCTCAGTGGCTCTCACCGTCTGGGTAAGATGCTGGGAAAAGGAGGCAGAGAGGACACAGGAGTTAGGATGCCCCAACACTGTATCCCATAACAAGTCCCAGCATATGCACGTGGGAGGAGCATCCTTTCTGCTTGGTCTTCACCCCACGTGTGCATAACACGGGCCAGCTGGACATACAAGCATATCTCAAAGTCCCTGGCCTTTCTTCTCAGGGTGTGCCGGAGCTTGGGTCCAGCTTTATTGTTACAAGAAACCTCTGAATTTCTCAAGCACAGTTTTTGTAGGGCAAATGATGTAGGACGTCAAGGTCATCTGTTTTTTCCAGACCAACCATAATACAGGCAAGGACCACATGACCCACATGTCCTTGTCAGATATAACCTGTTTAGATGATGCTCTGAGCCTGGCTAGATTCTAACCAGCAACATGGCCTATCTCTCTCCCCTGTCCTCTCATCTGATAGACTGCTGGGAAACCAAATCCAGGCAGTTGGCAGACCCTGGGCTCCCTGAAGCATGTCGAATCGGTCTGAGCTGAGCAGCACATCCACCACCCACATGTTCCCTGGGACCTGCATGTTTCTCTGCCCATTTTGATATCTGCTGCACATTTTTTTGAGTGCTTAGAAGCACAGCATGGGCCAGATGTATCTGGAGATGCATGGTGTGGGCAGAGAAGTTACAGCCGGGTTCATGCATAATTAACACAGGCTCCTTCCAGCCTCCAGGCTATGATGATATTTCATACCAGAGAGAGACCTTTCATCTGCTATTTTGGCAGAATTAATCCCTATAAATTAACCCACCCCACTCACTGCTCCCTGGATTGCAGGCATTTAAGGGTAAAGGTCTTAAAGTAGCAACACTGCTAACCTGCTGAGACTAGGGGATTAGAGCTGTTGGACAACATAGCAGGTGTCCTGCCAAGCAGCAGTTAGGCAGCGAATGAGCAAAAATATTCCATCAACTGTGAACAACCAGGAAATCCAGTGCTTTTGTCCATCCATCCATCCATCCATCCATCCATCCATCCATCCATCCATCCATCCATCCATCCATCCATCCATCCACCAGTCCATTCTCCTGCTCTCCAGTTTACCAGTCACTAGGACAGGAGTCACGGGCTTGTAGGCTTTAAATACCTCCCTTCGTTTTAATACTTGTGTGAAGCCCGTGATTTAAAAAAGACCCTGAAGGCACAGGGGTTTAGAAGCACATGGTAGTACTGCCTGTACTCTGGTGCTGATACATAGTGGACTAGGTATATGTCTTGATGGGCCTCTGAAGTGTATTTAATCTATACACCTGAGATCCTGAGCTAAAAAGCTTGAGGCAAGTTTACTGATGTCTCCTGGTTGTCCCAGCCTGCTGAATCTGTTGTGTTGAGTATGAGCTTTGCTGGTCCCTGCTGTGCTTCAGCTGCAGCCTGCAAGCAATGGGTGCAGTCACTGCAAGGGAGACTTCAGGGCCTGTGCGTTATAACAGGAATTGTCCAGGATGCTGGTGCTGTAGCCTGAGTCTTACCAGATGCTGTGGCACATGGAGGAGGGGGGTTTTCATCATTGCACGTTTCCATTACATGGCCCTACTGGACCCTCCCCTTCCTTGCTGCTTTTCTAGTATCTGAATAAGCCACAGCATCTGTAAGTGCACAACAGGGAAGCTGTGCTACAGGAATGGCTTAAATTTGCTTGGCAAATTTATAAAAAATAGCCATCCTCCAGAAGATAATTGAGGAGAATGGCCAGGGTCTTGGGACAGCAGCAAGGGCAGAACCACACCTAAGCAGTGTTGCAAATGATCCTCTCCAGCCTTCTAGGAAAAACCTCCTCTTGCTTGTGACCCTGGGTCTGAGAATTAAATTGCTGACGAGTACAGCTCAGGATGTTAATGATGTGTATTAAGGGGACGTGTCAGATACAGCAATAAAAATAAACTGAACTGCCTGAGGCAGGCATGGAGGAGCTCTCAGGGGAGTGCAGGAAGGCTTTTCCAGCAAACGAGGCTTCTTTGCAAGCTGCTGCAGTAAGACATAGACATCTTCTGCAGGCAGTATCTGCCTTGGATATGCTCATGCTGGTGCTTGGGAACCTTTGTGGACTGCAGATGCCAAAGAAATTGAAATATAGATCAGGCATTAAATACTATAGTAATGACATTATTCATCTGTGTTACATTAGCAGGTTTTTGCTTACGAGCCTCTGAGCAGAAGCACTGAAGCACACAGGGGAACAGGTTTGTCTCAAGTACAACTTGCAGGTTATGAAGTAGTGCGAGAGAAGGAGGGACATGACTCAAAGGCACCAGTACCAGCTTGGACCCTGACTGAAGTCATCACAAATGTCAGACCTGAGCTCCTAAGAAGCCCTTTCTGAGGCATCTGGGTTGCAGAGCTTTGTGATTTGGGCAAAATGGGGAAACTTGGGGGAATTGGTCTGATAGAGAGTGGTGTTTTGCTCCTGCAGACATGGGTGGTGTGCCAAAGCACTTGGCCCAGGGAGTTGGTACCAGAGGACAGACCCAACAGCTCCAGACAGCTTCTGGAACAGTTTGGAGGGTTGGAGCACTTTTCCAGTGCAGGTGGCAGACCATCACAGAGAGCTGCTTGGGCATGTTCTGAAGCCACTGTGAGTCTGGAGTTCACAAAGCTGATGCTGTTATCTTGTAAAAGCCTTTAAAGCTTTTTGGTACCACCAAGTCCTTAGTTCTGCCCTGTTCAGCACTGGCAGAGCATCTGTAGAGCTTTCTACCTGCCTAAAGGTCACGTCCCTGACTGACAGCCTGGGTGAGCTGAGTTGTTAAAGGTGCACATCAGTTGCACTCAGTGGCTACCAGGAACTCGAGTTGTTATCAGCTGAGGGAAGAAGGGCTCAGCTTTAGGTCTCTCCCCACAAGGCGGGATTGCTTGACACTGTGATTTTGCTAGATCTTGAACATTTGAGCTGGAGATTTGGAGGCACAGGGCTGTGTCTGCTGCCAGGCATTCAGACAAAGAGCTTTGGGGGTTTCAGATGTGGTGGTAAAGGGACTCTCTTTGCAGCTCTAGTGGTGACCCAAGGATGGTAGGGTCATCTGCCAAATCCCTGGTCTACTGGCCATAATGAGGGTGGAGAGGGGTTAGGAAAAGGGGTGATTGTCTAAGGGCTGTTATGAAATCTGAAAGACAAAGTGCTGTGATTGAGGTGAGCTCCTACGGCTACCAGTGCAGGGACGCATCAAGCCCAGCTCCTGCAGCTGAAATTCATCAGCACATTCCACCTCTGAACAGCTCTTGGACCTTTGTGTCTGAGCACTCCTGGGGGTAACAGGCTCTATCTTCTGTCTCACACTACGATCCTCTACTCATATGCTAATATGTGTAGCAAAATGGAATTAAAAGATCAAAAATAATGACTCTAGTTATTAGTGGCACAAGGTAGATGTGAGACACTAAATTGCAGTTCTTAGGGTTGCCAGAGAAAATACAACATTTATTACATTTATTACTTCTTCTTTTTTTTTTTCCTGGAAAATATTAAATTCTTCTGCAAGCTGGCTGTTTTCCCCAATGTTCAGCTTTCACCCATTTACCTCTTTGCCAGAGGGTAATCACACTCCAGTGCCACCTTCTGAACAGTCAGGACTGCTACTGTGGGGTGTCGCTGTCACTTAGTGCCAGATGCAGGGGGAGAGGCTCCTACCCCCTGGCACAGCTGACAGACTCCAGGCTCTTCATTATCACCACAGTGAACTTCCCAGCAGCCACTGCCAGCTGAGCAATGTCAGGCACTGTCCCTGCCAGGGTTTCAGCCTCTCTGTTCCCAGCCAAGGGGAGTAAGGTTTGAGGTTTGCACTCAGGTGTAACTCTTCTGTTCTCTGAGCCCCATTCCCTTTGACAGTGTATTTAGGGCTATGCCTAAGCCTCCCTTTCTCTGCAAAACCACGGTGTTGGTTGTACATGGCTTCTAGTTGTAGAACAGTTCCTCCTTCTCTCCTCTTCATCTCTAATTGCTACTTTGGAAGGACCTGTTGCTACCAGAGGCCTTGCAGTGTGCTAGGCAGATGGTGAGGAGCCAGTCCATTATCTCCTCAAGAGAGAGAAATGATGCAGAATGATTTGGCTGGCACAGGCACACACGGGTCAATGTGAGGGGCCTGCAGTAAAGCCTTCGTACGCAGCACCAGGCTGTGCTCCCAGCACTCCCATTCCCTCTGAGTCAGCCACAGGCAGTGGAAGGGGAGATGAGGTCTGGGGAAAGCTGCAGTGCTGAAACTGTAACCCCACACACATAGCCAAGCTCCCTCTCCACCACTTGAGTTTAGTCCTGGAGGTCTGGGCTAATGGCATTACTTGCAAATTTGTCCTGCGCTGGCTTATGGTGCTGTTGAGAACAAAGGTGAAGAGCTGATGGGAGGATTGCAGAGCTGCTTATCTCATCCTTAGAAGCCAGATTTGTGATGGCTGCTGGGTGGCCTTTGCTCTGCTTTATGTCAGGAGAGGAGTTGCACCATTGTGCCTCTCCTGTGGACTCCAGCACCCCTGCAGCATTTGGACTTCCAGGCTGTTCAGTGTGTGACCTTCTCAGTGGCACAAAGGGGCCAGATGGATTTGGTGGAGGCATGGAGCAGGTCAGGCTGTGGCAGAGTGGGAATGGGCTGTTGAAAAGATTACTGAGTGTCCCCAGTGCTAAGTGCTTGCCTTTGACTGGGTCATCTGCTGGGGCAGATGGCAGGAAGGGAACAGGAGTAGCTGAGCCCAGGGAGGAGACTGGGTTTGGCTAAGCGCAGTCCTGCTTCAGTGGGGAACAAGCTCTCTGCTTGGCAGTTCTGTGGCCATTTCTGTGGCCAGCTACTAAATAAGCTGGTACCACCCACCTCACTGATGCTGCACATCCATGGTAGACAATTTGAGGGCTGTCTGCCCTTGCAGGATGTAAGCCAAGGAGCAAGGCTGGCAGATCCAGATTAATCTCCATCAGTTGTAACCCACAGACTTCAGGCTCCAGCTGAAGCTCTTGCTTGTCCCTCTCCAAATGCAGCCCTTTTCAGGGGAGTGCATTCAGTTCAGGTGTTTGGTCATTGGGCTGGTAGCAGTGCCATGTGTGCCTGTACCAGCACAAGTCACTTCTTGTCCTTCTCACCCTTCAGCCACAGTTTAAAAGTCCTAGCAAAAAGCCATTGCTAACTCCTGGCTGGCCTGGGCATTAAAGAGGTATCCAGTATTTGAACTCCCTTCTTTCACTGCAGAAGGATGGGACAAGGCTTGCTGTCCTAGGATATGTTTGACAAACATGCAGGGCACTGAGCTCTCCCAAGGTCGCCACTTCATGGGGACACTGAATTTGGACTGAATCTAGGCTAAAGATTTCTGACTCTTCCGAATCCTCTGTACCTGCAGGAGGTTGAAGTCCATCTTTGTTTATCCTACTGCCAGTCCCACTGTGATTTCAAGGGCATGTATCTCACAGCTAGAGGTGGCCTATATACTTTGATGCCAGGAGAGACTGTCTCTCCTCAGCCTAATTTACACACTTGATTTTTGATTTGCAGGAGATGCTATGGACCACGTCCCCAAGTCTTGTTAAAGACACCAATTCCTGCTCTTGGTTTTATAGGACAGTTTTCTCCGCAGTGTAAATCTAAGTGGGGAGGTTTTATGCTGGATAACAGAGAGGAGTCCAAGCTTAGGATATTTATAGCATGGCTTATACAAATCTATTTGACAAAGTGAATGGATTTGGAGGAGTTCTTTCTATTTTTTTTTTTCTTTTTCTGAGGAAGAAGCATTTACATTTACCTTGGAACACAGCCTGAATATGTCATCATATAAAGGCAGGATGTCCTGACCACAACAACTTATGTTGTTTGTAGCAAGTTCTGTGGGATGTGCGTTGCCACTGTGAGATCCTACCTAGGGCTGTGATCATGTCAGATCTCACAAAGCGGCACAGAGCCAGCTCATGTAAGGCCTTCAAAAGAAAGCTTGGTTCTTTGAGATACTTATTCTTTTGGTACTGGATTGTTGCCTGACTGAGGATGTTGCCTGTCCTCTATTTGAGGGAGCAGCTGAACTTTACGATTTGTGATGGCCATCACAGATCTACTGTCATGGGAATGTTATTTTTGGTGTCTTGCCTTCATCCATCTTGCCTCGCTCAGGTCACTGTGCTTTCCTGGTGAGATGCAGGATTCCTTTCAATTGCCTCTTCAGCAGTGCTGTCAAGAAACCCAAGGCCATGCACTACTGAACAACTGCCATGCTCCATCCCAGATGTGGACTGGGTAAAAGCACCTGTGCCCATAGGTGCTCTTTGAATCTCCAGAGGCACCACAATGGTGTAAAGCAGTGATCTGCTCCAGGTAAATAATCTCTTCTCTTTTGTCTTTCCTCTCTCCCTCTTGTCCCCTCCCTGTACAGTGGCAGGCCATCTCTCTGACAGTCATTGAGAAGGTTCAGATAGCAGCAGCCATCCTGGGTTCCCTCTTCCTCATCGCCAGTATCTCGTGGCTCATCTGGTCAACCTTCAGTCCTTCAGCCAAGTGGCAGCGCCAGGACCTGCTCTTCCAGATCTGCTATGGAATGTACGGCTTCATGGACATTGTCTGTATAGGTGGGTGATCGCCCCTCACACCGCGGCCACCTGCTCGCTCACCTGTGGAGAGGAGTGGGACATGGCCTGGAGAGCCAGTCCGTACAGTTTGGCTTGGATTGAGTGTCGACAGCTTCTCCTCCTCTTTTCTTTGCTTTTATGACCCGTTTTTCACTGTTCTCTCAGCTCACCTGGGTGGGCCCCAGGGTGTTTCCTTGGCTGGGGTGGCAGAGGGACCTGCAAAAATGCCAGAGAGAAACAGATGTCGCTTCAGAGCAAGAAGTGGGTGGGGAGGTCTGGGGAAGGCTGGGGAGGGTAAGGCTTTAGAGAAATTTCTTTCCTCCTGGAATAGCTAATTTAGGGCCTGCCCCACACCAGGCATAGCAGGGCCTCTCCACACACAGCTCCTTGGCTCTCCAGCTCAGTCTCTCTGCCAGGCAGGAGTGGCTTCCCCTTCTTTGGCCCACCTTGGAGCTGCAAGTCCCAACCAGGTCACAGGTCAGCCTGGGGTCCTTGTCAGGTTGCTGGTAAGAGCAGCTCTTTGAGATTTCAGCTGCCTCGCTCACACTGCACAAGCCCAGAAAGCACAGCAGCTGCTGGCAGCCTAACCCAGTAGAATCTCCCTGGGAGCAGTGCAGGTCTGCAGGATGGAGTGACATAGCTAGCAATACCTGCAGCAGGTCCTGAAACACTCTGGTAAGCACCAGCCACCTGCAAATGTGTTCCTAAGCAGTGTTCACCCAAGCACAGGCCATGAGATAACTTGTCAGTTCATGTGACCCTGACAGGAAACAAAAAGGGAACCAGAGAGCTCTTCGTGTCTGTTATAAAGTTAGAAGAAGCCCTCCCAAACTCAGTGGGAAAAGGCGGTCCTCTTGACTTGGTGGATATGTACATGTGTGGATAGAGCCGTTCCAGAGTGAAGAACAGCCCCCATTGAAGCCCTCAAGAGAAGCAGGATAGAGCAGCAACTGGTGGAATTTGGGTGCAGAAGTAAAACAGACCCAGTGGCAGGGACAGAATTCTGGACTTCACACCCTGGTGTGAGCCAAGTTCAAATGGCTCTTGGCCTCAGCAGCTTTCCAGCACAGGACGCGGGCCGGCCAAGACCAAGGACAGTTCCTCCCACTGTTGCCACCACTGTGCTAGCAATGAGATGTGAGCTTGGCCTGTAGAGATCATCCTGCTCCTTCATGAGATGCTGGTGGAGCTACCACATCTCCCCAGGAACAAAGTGTGGCAAAGGGGGTTAAAGAGAGATTGGCCTAACAGGCACAATAGGCAATGTCCTATTGCTGGTGGAATTGAAAGTGGAAAAAAATATTCCCTATGCGTGTGTGGTGTGCACATGTGTTGCCTTGTTGGCAGGGGACAGAAGTGGATGGCAAACATCAGTAACATTATTAACTGGCTTTGATAAAGCTTCAAGAGCCGAGGGGAACTGATTAGCTCATCTGTTAATAGGAGCTAAATCTTCCCACATAGCAGAGAACAAACCATGCCAACCTTGAACTGAAGGGGAACTGGGCAGACAGATCAGATTTTAGGGTCTTTTGTTTGTTTGTTTTTGTTAATTTTTCTAAGGATTTGGCCTCTATTTCTCTTTTTCACCTTCTCTGAGGGAAAAATAAGTTTATTTGCATCTCCACTGATGTCACCATTAAGCATAATGCTCTAAGCTGGGAGCTTTGATTTATTTATTTTTTTTTTACAGACAAAGAACAAGCAGACATCCCATTCTCAGGAACATTTCAGTCATGACTTGGGACTTCCCCTTGTCTCGTGTTCCTGCCTGCACAGCTGGTAGTCCTGGAGTGCCAGGCATGCTGGCTTTCCCACAAACTCAAAAGCCAGTGGGAAGCATTACAGATGCAGTGAGTTAACACGTCTGTACGTGGGTTCTCCTGCCCCATACTCAGCAACTACCCAGAGCTGGCTCCACTTGGGCTGTGTGCAGCACGTCTGCCTGTGCTGCCAGGCAGCCCACCCATGCTCCTCCAGGAGAGAGGATCTTCTGGAGCACGTGAGCTCTGTCTCCATTTCTGTAGAAAAGCTCATATGTGCATGCTTCCAGCCCTCTGCCCCTGCCGCCCTGCGGTGTAAAACCTGACTTATAGTGCATTTGTGCTCTTTGCCATCCCAGCTGTTGCTGCTGCTGCTGCTGCTGCTGCTCCCAGCTCGGCAGTGAAGAGGAAATGAGCTCTGAGCAGTACTGTCTGAGAGCAGGGGTTCACTCTCCTCCCCACCTCCTCCTCCTCTGCCCAGTTCAAACTCAGTGACAAATGAGATCTTCAGCTGGAGCCACGTCTCCTCTCTTTTCTGAGTGGCTTCTCCTCAGCTCTGCAGATTTCGGGGGGCTCAACTAGCAGTAGCCAAAAGGCTGGTTTGTCCCAGAGAGGCAAGGCCATGTCAGGCCAGGGGAGGGGAGTGATCAAAGGGAATTCTTACCTGTGAACACAAGCTGAGAGTGTTTGGGTTGTTCAGCCTGGGGAAGAGAAGGGTCTGGGGATACTGTTTTCCAGTATGTAGAGGGGCCTACAAGAGAGCTAGAGAGACTTACGGCAAGGGCATGTAGTGATGGGACATGGGCCATGGCTTTAATTAGAAAGAGAGTAGGTTACTGTGAGGGTGGTGAGACCCTGGAGCAGGTTGCCCAGAGAAGTTGTGGGTGCTGAATCCCTGGAAGTGTTCAAGGACACACTGGATGGGGCTCTGAGCAACCTGGAGTACTAGGAGGTGATCTTTTAGGTCCCTTCTAACCCAATCCATCCTGTTCTGTGAACACCACAATTGAGGTGAATTCCTCATTCATTATAACTTTGTGCAACTGTGATGGCTGCAGCAATGTCCCCCTAGAAGGCTTCCTCACTGTGGAACAGCTTTTCTCCCTCTCTTCATCCTTCATCCAAACCTTGCTGCCTCATGCAGGTCTTTTGATCACAAATGGTCCAAGGCCACTCTGGAGATTGAAAGTTCTGGTCCTGACTGCCAGCATCGCCCAAAGCCTCTTGTTATTCGTCCCTGGGTTTTAGTTCCACTTCTGCAAGTTCAGGATAAAACCTCTCATGGATAATTACAGTGGCAATGGGTCCTGAAATACTGGAGTGTTGTCTGTACAATTCAATGTCTCCTCCTCTGCAGTAGAGCCCTTTTCCTCTTTTGTTACCTAGCCTGTGGGTGGGTAGGAAAGATTTAGGAACTAGGAAATGCTCAGTCATGGGGAAAGGGCAGGAAATTAGGCGCACTCAATTCTAGTACACTTGTTTTTTCCAGCTAATGTAAGATGCTGTAAATTTTTTTGTAGCAGGCTGGGCAGCCTTAGCTAGCAGAACGTGATACTGTAAGTCCTACAGTAATTGCATGAATTCCAGTTCCAGCTTGACCCCCAAGTTTTTCAGAGGTTTGAATGACAAGGTACTTACTGAAGAGCAGTTGTGCTGAAACATTGCTCCTCTGTAGTTCCTGCCAGTTTGCACTTCAGTTATATTTGGATGTCTCACATCCATTGAGTAATGACTCTTGTCCAGGAAGCTGTTTTATACACCTGTCATTGGAGTTGCTCAGCAGGACACTTCCTCTGGCACTGTGGAGTCTCAAAGCTGGAGAAGTCACCAACTCTGCAGAGATGTAAATCAAATCAGGCAGGCAGTCAGCAACTGCCCAGCTGTTTTGCATTATCTCCTCCCTACCAAGTCAGTAAGGGATTTAGATAGCAATTTGCCAAGATGGAGATATCTGTGGCAATTTGCATGGGCACTCCCATGGCAGCATTGATTTTTCCAGTGTGGAGTCAAAGGTGAAGGCATGAATGCTTCCTTGAACATACAGCTCCCTCAGCACAGATCACTGGTTGTTGTTATCCTCATTTGTTCTGAAATGGTCAGGTCACCTCCAAGCTGAACTCTCAAAATATGTCTGTTTACTCAGAGACTATTGACCCACTGAACAAAATCCAGGGGTCTGGATTTGACCCTCAATCACTAACCTTCAGTAATATACTAGTTTTCTTTAGGACTTTTCTAGTTCTTAGCACGTCCCCAAAAAGGGACAGGAAGGGACAGGAACCATTATCTACCTCTTCACCCATGATGAAAACAAAAACCACAACCAAAGTAAAACCAGTCTGCTTCTCATGATCAGCAGGACAGATAGTATGGCCCCAAGCACAAGAAGCTATGTCCATCTGGGCAAGATGTGCAAGATGGCCTTTCAACACTGTTCTCCCCCTTGCTCTCAGACATCTAACAGAAGGACAAGAAGCACTGGAAAAGATTGCTTGGGATTTGTGGGAACCTCCAGTACTGGATTTTTTGTAAGAACCTGTTACAAAACATATGTCAAGAACAGGTTGCAGAGAGATGATCCCAGTTTGTGAAGGAGGAACAAATTAAATGCTCTTGATATCCAGCCAGCCTCGATGTCTTTGATTCTGATCTCTCTTTCATCTGTGCTATCTCTGGTCATGTCTGTAGGACAGATATAAGAGTTGGATTAAACTAGAAACTGGCGATGGTGCCAGCATAGGTATTGCTCTGCTATGAAGTCATCTACAACACAGACATCTGAGATCAGGAACCAGGAAGGGAATGAGAAGTGAGATGGGGACTGCTCATTTGATTAACTGCTCTGTCCATGGTCCATGAGAGGTAAATCTGAGAGGTAAATATCTCCATAGTGAGAGATTAGCAGAAATGCCATTATTGAAACGCACAGATAAATGGAATGAGCCTTCACAGGCCTCAGTTACTTAGTAGAGAGAGTAGCAGCTTAGAGCTGGGCTGTAAATCCTGAGAGATACCTGCCTGTTAATTAAATGACAGTCCTTGGAGGGGAGAGGAGGGGTTTGCCTATTTCTCTGTCAAGGTGCAATTAGGGGAAGTTGACATTTGTAGAATAAGGTGTCATTTGGGGTCAGGAGGACAGGAAAGAGTTCTTCCTGTTCAACAAGGAGGAACTCTGCCAGCTAATGAGAGCATGTCACAGAGTAGACTCAGGTGTCCCCAGATGGGCTCTGAGGCAGAAGCTGTCTCAGGAGGGCCAGTAGCAGGCTGTATATGTGGGCTGTGGCGATATGGTTTATGTGTGCTGCCTGCTTGGGGTATCCCTGAGACTGGTGTGCTGGGAAGTTATCCCCAGCAATGCAAAAGGAATCTGATCGGATCTTGGATCACTGACTGATTCTGCTTGGTCCATGCCCAAGTCCCTGCTCCCTGGCTCACCCTGCCTTGGTGCTAACAGCAGAGCATTTCTGCAAGCACTAAATCCTCATGCTCTCTGATGCTTTTCCCGCTCTTTCCATGGCTGGTCCCTAATGGTATTTGCCTTCAAAACTGCACTGCAGCTCAGCAGCACAAGATAGGCAGAGCAGGACCATTCATCCAGCCGACGATTCTCGTTGGCACATCATGGCAATCCATTACAGATCAGGAAATGACTGCCTGCCGTTTTTAATCCCAGCTGCCAGAAAGAATAATCAAAAGCATCCAGTACATCTGACAGCATCTCAGCACAACCATAGGTAATAACATAAGAAATCAATAGCCAATTAAAACTGATCCACAGCATTTGATCTTTCATAGTGAAGTGGGAACAATAATTAATGGAGCTTCCTTGAAACAGTGACAATTGAAGCTTCCAGCCAAGACTAATGGGGTTTTGTTTTAAATGAGCTTTGCTTTCTGGAGGAAATGCCGGGCTGAGGTACCCTCAGGGTGTTATCTAGGCAGGTCACTTGTGCCCTCAGCATTCAAAGGATTTAGGAGTCAAAGTCACAATTAAATATAAAGAAACTGAGAAATGAGGTGTCTTCAAGGTCTTGGTCTTCATCTGTATCAATCCCATTCTCAAAAGGAAAGCAGACGTTTTCATTCAAGTCTACACAGTTCCCAAGGTACAAAGCTGGAAGAATTGCTGCCGCTGTAGGGAATCAGTTTTGAGGAAGCACCAAGCCCGCCTGTTGGCTTGATGACACCCTAAAGGCAGAGCACAAGGCCAAGAAGTTCATCAAATGTCTTTGGAGGGGAGACCTGACAGCAGCCCACAAAGCAAATGTGTGTGACTTTGGCATACCTGGAAGAGATCTGTGAGAATATACAGAAGTCTTCTGTGCCTTTCAGCTTGATGCACTGCTTGCCATGATCTTCATGCACTTCTTACCCAATTTGTGTGTAAATTGGAGCTATCAGGAGCTAATTGAGTGGCCAGATCCAGGTCCTACCTTCAGAGCAGGCAAATGGGATAAAGCTAGGTAGCAAAATCACCTTTTCTTCACCGTGAGCCCCAGTTTGGACACATTCAGTCACAGTGTGCATGCTTTAAAAACCACTGAGCAAATCATCGATCTATCAGCTGTACAGAGGCTGAGTAGACAGGAACAGTCCCCACAGGGCATGTTATGGGGCTCTTGATCCAGCTGGGAAGAATCCCTTCTGGGGAGCAATCATTGTGGGCACTGTAGCTGGGCCAGCATCAGGAGAAGCTGTAAAGCTGATCTGACCACTGGCTCCTTGGCTGTTATCCAGAAACAGTGGATGCTCAGCAAAATCGAGACAAGCCACCCCTCTAACCCCTGAAAGAAGGGACCTATTTTTATCCACTGTTGCATTGATTGTTCCATAAGAGAGCAGAGGGGCAGCTGGCACGTGTGCATTGTGTGCTCCCAGCAGTGGGCAGGGCTGCAGGGCTCCGTGTGCCCACACGACTCCAGTGCAGCTCTAGCCTCTCTCTGCAGAGCCAGCACGTCGCTGCTGAGCAAATAGACACAGCTTTGGACCTGGCTCTGAACCCTCTTCGTCTTTGCAGGGAAGAAATTTGGCTTCCAGCACAATCTGAGCAGCACCTGGGCTTTCACATGTGTGCATTCAGGTCCACACTCCTTCCCCACATGCATCTCCAGCAGGGTCCCACTGTTGCAACAGGACTCCGGAGATGTGTTTTATCGTGAATAACCATATGGTGCTCTCTGCTCCAGTGGATCAATGTGTTTAGCATTTAATAAGGGCAACATAATTAACATTTTTTGAGGGAAAAGGAAATTCTTTTGCCTTGTGAATTGCATCTTTTGCGTTCAAGTGTGATCCATTACAATCAGAATGGTTCTTTCCTGTCACTAAACTCCTTGACAAAATCAAGTGCTGGTGTCCTTGGGTTAAGTTTCCATCCATGGGCAGAGGCAGGAGCACTCACCTGCCTGTCACAACCTCTACGCTATGGCAGGAAATTCCCTTGTAGGCAGCTGGTAGGATCTCCCATGCCAGCTGCACAAATTGTGCTATCTAGTAAGGGATGAAAAAAGTCCTCAGTTCTGTGCCAGGCTGTGTTTTTCCAACTGCCTTCTGTCCCATTGCTCCTCCTACTACAGCCTGCATCCCCACAGACGCTACTCCTAAGGTGGAAGCTGTGGCCCATGGCAGGCTGTTGTAGCAAGAGAATTCAACTCCATAGTCAAAGATGAGACCACAGGGGGTCACACCCCCATGCATAGTGGATGAGGCTGCTTTTGGTGTGTCCCCAGCTCAGTGGGGAGCCAGAAGCAGAGGTAAGAAGCGATTAATATGAAACCACATTAATCAAGCTCTGGGATCACCTCTTAGAGACTGGTTGATGATGGCTACCTACCAGCAGAGCCATCTTTCAACCCAGATACAACAGGCTGTAAGGAAGAATATTGCAAACAGGCTCATGGGCTAAGTTGCTAAACTTAATTCTTCCTGAGAGTTACTCCCTGAAGCAGTGCTTTTCTTCCTGCACCAAGACCCAAGAACAACAGCCACAGCCTGAGCCCCTCTGCCCCATCGCAGAGCTGGACCCACAATATCCATACTGTGCCAGGTGGGACAATTCACTCTGCTCAGCCACGGCCACATCAAGAACCTTTCTGTGTTCTCCAAGGCTCTCCTGCAGACCTTTGCTGCAGGTTTAGCCATGCTCAGCTCCTTTCACTGCTGTCATACTTGTGAGCTCAGCACTGGCAGATCCCATAGGTGCAGGTAAACTCTTACCTGCTTCTCAGCCTCTATCAGCATTCCCTCATCTAGGTATTGCAGCCATAAAGGTCTTCAAGCTCTGGTGGAAGACCTTTGCAGAGAAGCAAGGAATATGTTTTGCCTTCCTAGAGATCCTAGCTAGTAACAGATCAGAAATAACAGACCCTTGTCCTCTTGGCTTCTACCACCTTATTTGATTTTGAGTAGTGCCTCTGTGGGAGAGGTGAAGACCTTTGCAGGGGGAGAAGGTGAGGTGAGACCTGTGGGGACATTGTCAGGGAGCACAGAAAGGCTGCAGCACCCAAGGTGAAAGACTTTTGGAAATCTCACAGAAATCCTGGGTTTGCAATGAGATTTTTTTTTCTTTTTTTTTTTTTTTCTGTCATGGCTGTGGAGAACACAGCAGCACAGGACAGGCTGCACCATGGTGCGTCCCAGGAACACATTTATCCTAACAAAAGGCTGGCCAAATTGCACCATGAACACCCTGCCTCACATCCTTGGGATGCCTTCCTGCATGTTGCAGGGGAAAGATGCCCACATCTCACTCCAGTGAGGCAGCAGAAGCAATCCCAGTGCACATGCCAATGTGTGACATCAGAGGCATCTCAGGTCTGTTAATTTAGCCCATGTGCCCTACATTACCCTGGAGCATGGCAAGAGTGATCTGTATCACCTTTGTGTCTCTTCTGTTCGGTTTGTATTAGTGAAAGAGCATTTAGGTGACTGGAATAGTCTGGAGGAATAGGGCTCAGACAGGACCTACGTCCCTTAGAAAATGAAAAAAAAAGTGAAACTATTCTCATTTTTCCTTACAGAATTTAATTTGCTAATAAAAGCAGAGAAGGAGGCATTAGTTCTACTTTCAATAAGCAAATGTCATGTTTTGATCATTCTTGAACAAAGCATTTTGATTTAACATTTAGAAATGACTGCTCATGCTGAGTATTTCAAATTCAGTGTCAGAATTTGGAATACAACATTTTTTAAAAATTCAATTCCAAATGAAACATTTTAACTTGTCTGCAAATACACATGTGTTCTTCCATTCTGAGGAACAGTGTGACTTTTTCAGGTCTCACTCCAAGCAATTGCGAAGGCAGATTCCCACGCCCTGCACAGCACAGTGGTGTTGTCCAGCTTTCCTTTCAAAAGAGTGTCCCTGGGATGTCTGAGGGCATGTCTTGAATGCACAGGCAGTGCTTTGGTCAGAGTAACATTAGCTATGGCATAGGAAAGTTCAGGACACAGACCTGGAGGAATTGTTTCCATTTTGCAAAAGGAAAGAAGTGGAAGCCATACGCTTTTTCTCTCCTCACCGTGAGTATTCAACTCCATGGACTTCTGTAGGGAGTATCTGGAAATCTGAAGGTAGAAAAGACCCATTAAATCACCTAGTGACCAGTGCTCTGTTCAACCTAGCTTGAAATTATTATTTACTCCCTTCTTTTAAACACCTTGCAGTATCTGTCATGCACACAATGAGTGTCTTTAACCTCTTGAACAAAGCCTTTTCAATATGCGGGGTGTTGCTGTTACAGTAATTTTAAATTCAGATTAAAAAATGGTTCCAAGAGGACCTACCCAGTCCTAGCTACAAAGCAAGGAAGGGAAACTTGAAGAGAGCAAGAGGGTATGTGAGTACTGCCTCCAAACCCTATCACTCCTGTCCTGGCCCATTTATGGGTAGACACACAAGTGGGGAATGGTGCTGGAGAGGCATGATTCAGAAGCAAGGGGTTGTTCTCTTGGTAGAGCTCCCATCTCTGTTTATTTACTTGCTTTTTCCAAGAAGAGTCTGCTGCTATTTATTGCTGCCTGCATAACTAGAGTCTGCCCTTTAATCCTCTGCTTTATCATGCCCTGTGATTTAAATACCACAGGAGTACAAGAGCCCTTTAGGGCACAGCATCCACTTTGCTGTAGCTGTCCACAGCCAGCTGAGTTTTTAGGAGTACTTTGGTTTATGCTGTATCTACTGCCTGAGCAAGGATTTCCTTGGGTTACATTTTACCTATTTTCACTCTTATTTCTTGTTTTGGTTTAGGGTGGGTTTTATCACTGTTTTGAGGCAAGGGGTAAAAAAGTACTGATCTGGGCAGTGGAGGAGGAGGAAGTTGTGGTGGTTGGTAGCTTGTATGTTTACAGCTGGCAGTACTGTGGCATCTCCAGGCCCATAGTGTTGCTGTGTGCACTTCCAGGGGTCAGCCCAGCTCCTCTGTCACATTTCTGCAGGACAGCTGGTGTTATTTTCCCATTGCAAACAAACCATGCGGGAGTGCTGAACGAAATGAAATTTCATTTCCACTGGACACCTCTTCTCAGCTCCTTAATTTTGCCAGCATTTCTTCATTTTGTGTCTTTTCAGCTCAGCCCTAAAGGGCTCAGCCCATGTGTTGTGGAGAACATGGCTGAGCAGGTCTGCCCTGAGATGGAGGCAGCAACTTACAGAGAAGATTGTGGCCTCTCAGGCTGTCTTAGCCTGTGTGCAGCCACAGAAGATGCATTACTTTGCAGCCATAAAAGCTCCCCAAATGCTCCTACAACACCCTGCTCCCAGCTCCCATGAGCTCCACAAGCCCCACGACAGGCAGTCATCACCTGTTAACTCAATTCATCCTGCTGGATGTGGGGACTCTCTGAGGTGCCAGTACACTGGATCCATGTCCCAGCTGGCAGGGCTCTTGCTGACTCTAGGGATGGGTGTTAACAGCTGCAGAGAGCTTGGGATGCAGCATAATGACCTGCCCAGATGGGATCTGCTGCTCCTGTGGCTCTGCCAGATGGAGTGGAGGAAGCAGGGAAGGAGAAGGACTCTCACTGCACTTGGCGGGGGGNCTAGCCCACAAGGCACTGATGAAGCACTGAGGCACTGCTGCATTTGAATGAGGAGAAATGAGCTGTAATAAACACAAGGTTTTCTGGTTAGTCAGCAGTGGAAAGTTATGGGCCAGCTAGTTTTTTCTGTAGTGACCCAAAATGGAAGCCCAAACCTCCATTAAATACTTCCTCAAGACTGGGCATAGCTTCTCTGTGTACACTGTTGGGAGCTCTTCCCTGGCCATGGAGGTATCAATCTCTGAGTGGCTCAGTTTCAGTTTTGCTGGAGTCATGGCCTTGTGGCCTAGGATATCCAAGCATGGCATCCCACTGCTGGGAAAGCCGTATGACAGTGAAACCTCACTACAGTGAACACACTTAGCAGAAGAAGGAGTGCTTTTTCTTCCCCAGATTTGTGGGTTTCATGATGGCCATGTCATTCAGTGATAAGAGCACTCAACGGAGTCCAGCCATGCAGACATCCCAGTTCTGCTGAGCCAAAACACAGTTCAGGTTCATACATAATCAGTTCCTTAGACATTAAAAAAAATGTGCATTGAGAATGATTGATAAGAAAATGCCTGATTATAATCAGCTAATTATTCTTCCATATGTTAAGCATTCACTCAAGTTCTAATCATTATGAATACATTTTCAATTTATACTTTATCTTATTTAATGCTGGCAATTACTAAGTTTCCTAGTACAATTCCAGCATTATTCAGAGCCGACCTTTGCTAGAAGTCTTGTGGGCTAGAAAAATCCTGATCATTGGTCCAGTATCTTGCAGCTTCCAGAAAAGTCTAAAAGACAGCACCACATGTTTCATGCTAACCATTATGAACTACTCCTGTATGCAGGAACATTCTGGGGACATTCTTGAAACATTCTGGGGACAAAAATTATATTTTGGAGAGTGGAGATGACAGTTATGAAGGAATTTAAACTTTCTATTCGATTTCCCCAGAAAGCAAAGACTCCCTAAAAATCTGAATGTACCAGTAGTTTATATGGGAAGCAACTGTTTCATGAAAGCATTCCGGAGCTGGAGAAAAGTGAGATGTGAGGATAATGGACTCCAGAAAAGCAGCAGCAGCAGCCCCAGGGGAGCAGAGCAGTGTGTCCCTTGGGAAGAGAATCTGAAGGATAAAAGAGCTTTGAACAGCTCACAGCTGCCAAAAGGGATGATACTAAAGGCACAACAGCAAACTGTGCCTGTGCAGGGGGAAGCTCAGAAGTGTGGGAAGAGAGCACAGAGGCTGCATCAGGAACTCTTTGAGGACCCAAAAGCAGAAGCTGCAATCACACAAAAGGCAGAAAGAATAACCTTCAACTAATGAAAAGTCTCTAGAAATCACACAGGCATGGGGAGCTGTCAGAGTTGAGCCCCAAGACGGCCATGCAGAAATTCAAAAGGCAAAAAGAACTGAGTCCATAAGCATACGTGAAGAACAAGGCAAGTCTAAGAGCTCAAATAGTATTTGATAACAAAGGGTCAGATAGTTAAATGTTGCCTTTGTTTCAGTCCTCAAAACTTAACTAAAACAATTTTAATGAGGAGAAAGGAGCCCAGGGCAGTATCAGAAAAGAACAGCCTCAAAAACATTCAAATGAGTTGGCTCTGTCCTTGTCTGCATGTCCTAATGAACTTCAGAGGAAGCTGCAGGAACAGTGGCTGACCTATGAGCATTTCATCATCAGGAACTTGAGGAGGATGCAGGAGGTGCCAGGCAGCTGGGGAAATGCAAGCAGAGTACCTAACGTTAAATATGATCTCTATTGGATAATGAAGGTAGGCACTGAGGATCAAGGAAATGAAGGGCAAATCAGCTTAACTGATTTATAGAGAGATACTGAATATTTTTTAGCTAGCCAATTGGTGAGCACAGGAGTATAACCAGCTGTAATTTTGAAGGGTAATTGTACTACTGGCTAAAGAGGAAACTGTTAGTTTAATATGCTGTGACTTGGGCAATGCTCTTGGTGCTTTGCCTTTGGATTCTCCTACCAGGGAAGCATGCTCTAGATTAAATAAATATAATGCAGGTGTACAGCCAATGGAAAAATTGTTTGCTCAGTAGTTGTCAGTGGTGTGCTGTAAACCTGAAACACATTTCAGGTAGAGAGTCTTTTGGACTCTGCACTCTTCAATATTTTTATTAATGACTTACATAATTAAATAGGATGTGCTGTTATAAAATCAGCATGTGACGCCAAGCTTGGAAAGGCTGCAAGCACATTGGAGGACCAGATCAGCATCTGAAATTTGAAATGATCTTGGCAAATTGGAGGAATCAACAAGATGTAATTGCATAAAGAGAAGTGCAAAGCATTACCCTTAGGAATGAGAAATCAGAATCCCAAACACAAGCTGAACCAGACATCACACTGCTGAAGACAGTGACATACCTGTTTATTTCATCAGGGAATTGAAAGGCAGGTGGGATATTACAGTGCTGATTCTGCACCTCTCTGGTCTGGGTGCTGCACTCTGCTGGGGAGTTCACTTGCAGAAAAAGGATGGATGAAAGGAAGAGGTTCCGGAGATGATGAACAGGATTGAGGAGAAGGACATTACCTCGTTCCCAGCCTGTGAACTCCGAGGTTCACAGCTTCCTCCAAATCAGCCCAAGTGCAGAGTCACATTGATGCCATGACATTGTTTTAAATTACAAAACTACCTCTCTCTGCTCCTTGGTTCACCCTCTTCCCATTTCCTGAAGAGCACAGCTCTGCAGCCTTGAGTTTCAGCCACAGGAGCATCTAAGTATGCCAAGCTGTTCAGAGAACTTGTCATATTCAGCTGGAACTGACCTGGGCACCATGGTGAGGGATGCCAGATACTACATACCCCTTTCCAAACCTGTATTTCCTGGAACAGATCCTTCTGGCTCTCTTTTCCTGATTTATCATCAGACACTTTCTTGTTGTTAGATCAAGATAAAAGGTGACTAAGGATGGAGCAAATACGATAAGATTAAGGCAAAAAGATAAGTGAGGGCTGAGCTGGTGGAGCCTTGGAAATAAAAGTGCAGAAATTTGAGATTGTCACAAAAGATTAAAGAATTCACAGAAAGGTAGGGAAGGGTTTGTGTATGCAATGATGTCAATAGAGAGAAAGCCTGGCAAATAAAGTGTTATCTCCCAGAAAGCTTGGTTTACCTTGGCCTGAGTCATGACTGCTGTGGAGGCAAACATTAAGCTTTGATCACAGCTGCCATAATCTTCCCCTGACACTCAATAATGAAAGCAACAGAAACAGGCTGAAGCATGGCAGCTGTCTGGCTGAGATGAAATTGTACTTGAAAGGGAAAACAAAAAGGCAAAGTCCTGCCAAAGGTGGAAACAAGAGGTGATAGGACAGGGCCTTTTTGAGAAGCTAACTGTCTGGAATGGACTGTGATTTTTCCTCCTGTAAATAATAGGAGTGTCAGTGCAGAGATGATGTGCCACCCACTGTCAGCAGAAGCCCTGTTTTGGTGGTTTTCTTTACTGGCAAACAGATGAAACAATTCCTGGCCCAAAAATTTACTTGTTTCTTTCAAGAAAATGCATGACAAGTGTTGTGATAGGAGGGAAGTTAATTACAGGCTGAAAGTTCTGGGAAAAATACCAGTTGGAGGCAGAGGCTGACCATGTTCAGGAGTTCACTGCATGTCATTTCTGGGAAACTGCTGCTCCAAAGTTACTTTAAATTGGAGACTCACAACTCCCTGGGTTAATCTCAGAGGATGGTGGTACAGCAACTGATCCTCACTTCCCCATCCAGAGACACAAATACAATTCCTCTGCTACGTCTTCCAGTGTTCTTCCAGCAGCCCTTCTGGCCCTTGGGCTGAGGACCTTTCTCTTTATCAGTTTTCATACAAACCCACTGACCCAATACACCTCTGTTTCCTCTAATCTCAAGAGAGTCCAGCTTTCAACGATTTTCAGATCAAGGAATTTCATCCAATGCTGGTCCAGCCAGGTCTCTATATGACAAAATGGGAATGAGAGTGGCACATCATGAGTGCCCACATTCCATAGGAGTTTCACTTCACCAGCACTACTAATTAGGGATTTCATGAAGCAGGCAGCAATCTGGACTAACAAGTTTTGTGTACGACTCACATAAATTTTCCTTCTGAAGAGGATTTCACAGAGGATCCACTGAGAACAGATTTTGTGAAGCAGAAGAAGGTGAGATAAAATGGGAAGGAGTAGAAAAGGACCCAGACCCTCTCAGAATCCATCTGAAACTCTGATATAGACATTTCTGAGTTGAGGACTGCACAAAGAGAGAAGTTCACACCAACCTGCAATCTTACACACTGACACAGAGGATTTGGCTTATGGAATTCTTCTAAATGGACACTTCAGGTTGAGTACAGTTCTTCCTAAAGGACTTCCCACTGAATTCTGGACTTTAAATTGAACATTTCACCTCTGTCAATAAGAATGATTCTTGAGGGAGAGGCGTTTTTGTTAAGGGATGCACAGAGCTGAATGCAGGAACTCCAATCGTAATTTATCTGAGGCATACAAAATTTGTTTCAATGAGAGCATTAAGCATCTTGCAGCTTGATATTAACAGATAGACTCTTGCTTACTCTTGACACTTCCTCCTGTAAATGAATCACTGTTACTTCCACTTCCATGCCCACCCCTCCACTTGGTTCCTTCTTAATTTTACAGCTTCCTGAGCTTGCCACTGGGAAATCGATAAGTAATTTAGAGCCCAGTGAATACAGATGAAAACAAGTTATTTTGTACTTTTATAAATATTTGGAAACCAAAACTATCTAAGAAAACAGCTGCTCAGTTGACTCAGCAACCCATCCATCAGCATCACACAATTAATTGCATAAGATCATAAACATTTATAATTAGAAGGCAAACAAACAAGAATTTTATAAACAGCCCTCTTGAATCAGGCTGCGCATTAAATATTTGTGATAAGGTAATTAAGAATAGATTTACAATCCTGGCTCAGTGTTTAATACTTTGTAGAATAGATTTGATTCTATGGAGAATGTTCTACAGCCAAAGAGAAAACATTTGATTTTGGCTCTTTCATCCCAGGCTTAAAATGGTCTCTGAGAAACATTGATCAGAGTGGAATTTCATTCATTACCAATCAGACAGCTCATTTAAATGTGTGTCTAATGTCCCTTGTTGTGGGCTGATCCAGTTCAGGCATGCTTCAAAGCTGTGTCTCCTTGGCTGGATCTACAGGCTTTCCTTAAGTCCTGCTTTTTATGGTTGATCCTTTGATCAGACCACGTCAGAATTCTCAACCATGTTTCAAAGCAGGGAGGAAAACCCACATTTTTCTATTATGATGTCATGGGGCTTGGTTATAAAAAGCCAGCAGTACTGCAGGGTTGCAGCTGTGCAGTCTCAGTGGCCTGTGAGAACCAGAGGGTAGAACTGTCTTGCACTGTAGTGCCCTACACCATTTCCCATCCCAAAATAGTCAGATCTGCATGCAAGCTATCCAGTGGAATTACTTCTGCAGCCAGTGAGCAGGCTCAGCACCCCATTTCAATGAATGTGAGTGCCCCTGAAGCTAATCTGTGATAAAGTCAGCAGGGCTCCTAGTTATGCTTAGAACCAAGGAGGCTGGAAACTCAGTCTGAACTGAAGCAATGATTTAAACTCTCTAACATCAGATATTGATTCTAAGAAACTAAGTGGCTGCATCCCATCAGTGAGTAACGGGGAGATCAGCCCTAAGGGTAAGATGACCTTCAGATAATTTGGGGTCTGATGTGGCACAGGTTTTCTCCAGTAATTATCTGCCATCAGAAACTAGAACTATCCAGAAAAGGTAAGTGGTGGGTAAAGCTGTAGCATTTGATTAATCAGGAATAACTGTAAACCAGTTTATTCGGTGGTGCCTACAGAAGTCAGCTCCTTTGTTTAGGCATGGGTTTAATTCTTTTGAGTCTTGTTCGTTTTGTATTTTTATGCTTGCAACAGGAAGGCAAGAGAGCTACTCTTCTTAGAAAGATTTTTGATAATCTTGATTCTGATCCAGAATGGTTAAGCCTCCATCATTAAGGACAATGAAGCCATCCATGGGCTAACCCACCCAGTCCTGCCCGCTGGTCTGGCTTCAGTTACATGGGACACGAAGGCACTTTCCTAAGAGAAAGATGCCTGCAAAGCAGGGACATTTAGACTCCCCTCATTCCACATAACTCCCATTCTCTAGCAAAGCTTGTGAGATATATTACAGTGTGCCAGCTAAGCCAGTCTACAGGAGATGTTGCAGCCTAGACCTAGTGCTTCCACAGGGTCTAGCCAGAGTCTGGCAACTTCAATAATAATAGCAGAGCTTAATACTCAAGTACTGTCATCATCCAAGCAACTAAAATTATTGAATTTCTTAGTCCTCATTCGAGGGTGGGGAGGATGATGGAGACAGCTGGGAGATGAGATAACTTCTGGGTTACTGAGGGGCCTGAGCTGCTCCTTCTCTTATGAAGACAGAGGCCATTAGCAGTGCGGTGTCCTACAGCACAGAGCCATCCCCAACATCAGCCCTGTGCCTACAGGTGGGCAGCAGGACACAGGCACTGCCTGCATGTCCTGCACACCCTGGGAGCTCCTCTGCCCTTTCTGTCCAGCGTGCTGGGCTCCCCCTTGAAAGAAGACAATGACGTTCAATGAGGTACATGCTCTGCAGATGAGCAAAACTGCCCTCGGTAACAAACCACTCACAGGTATAGACAGAGTTCTTTTTCTGCTCAGTTGCTGCCTCTGGCCTCCACATGTGTGTCTGCTTTGCTGCTGTGTGTGTGGGGAGAGACACGGGCTGTGCACACACATGGCGCTGGTGCAGCAGCTGTCACTGACACGTCAGCTGCAGTTACACCCCCTCCAAACACAAGCCTGAGCTTGGTGAATCATGCCTGTGCAGCATGCAAAATTAGCCCAGTGAGAGATAAATCTCGGGCATTTGTTGGTAAACAGATACTCTTCTGCTGTAAGAGCATAACTCACTGTGATCCATTTATGATCCCTTTATTGATGGCTGAGATAAAACTGTAATCCCTTTAATTCAGGAGAAGAAGGGATCCAGCAGAGGAGGAGCACCAGCGCTCTGCCTGTCGGTAATTAAAATACAGGATTTATCATTGAGAAAGCACTGGGTGGAGAGCTGAGCTTTACCACCTCACTGGGGGAAGATGCTGGGGAAGGTTTATGGTTCTTTCTAAAGTTTTGTTTGTGTTTTATGTTTATTTCTTTCCCCCTTCCCTCCAGGTCTAATAATACACGAAGGGCCCTCGGTTTACCGGATTTTTAAACGGTGGCAGGCGGTTAATCAGCAGTGGAAAGTGCTGAACTATGACAAAACGAAGGACATGGAGGAGCAAAAAACAGGGACCAGGACAAATCAGCGACCCTCCTCCCAAACCACCCACTCGTCCTCCACTGGTGGTCCAGCCACTAACTCCGCTCCAGCCGACAGCGGGGCGCGGGCTGCCGGCCATGCCACAGGCACCCTCTCTGACCACCACTGTGCTTATACCATCCTGCATATACTCAGCCACCTGAGGCCTCACGAACAGAGAAGTCAGTCTAGTAGTAACAGAGAGCTCGTCATGAGGGTCACGACGGTCTGAGACGAGGAATTCAGGAGGCCTTAACATGAAGCGGAGGAGACAAAGAACTCATAAAGCAGAGGAGCATGGTGTGCCTTTTTCTTTCTCTTTCCTTTTTTTTTTTCTTTTTTTTTTCTTCTCTCCTTTTCTTTTTTCAGTAACTGCACAAGATATAAGAGGCGGCACCTGGCCAGCTAAGGAAAAAAGCATGTGGAGGGAGAGCTGCACACTCATGCTAAAGAGGTTAATATTTTCCAGCCTGTTTAAAAAAAGAAAAAAAAAAAAAAAAAAAAAAAAAAAAAAAAAAAAAAAAGAAAGAAAAAAAATAACAACACAAATCACAAAAAAAACCAACAAAACAAGTGCAATACAGACTACAAACTGAGTAGGCAGAGTTCTGGGGAAGCAGAGGAACAGACGGTTTAGCATGTCTTACAAATCCTATTACCTGGAATAGGTAACGCTTTGTGCACAGCCCCCGTACACACACACACGCGCGCACAAACACACATGTAGTGTGAGATTTATAAAAACTTGGAAGGGAACTAAATACTTGGAGTGATTTTATTCTCCAGACTCCAATTAACCAGGGCTATGAGTTGTTTTGTTTAATGAGTCACTGGAGCCTTGTTTGATTTACAATGGGGTACCTGAAGTGAAATGGCTGGGGATTTTTCAGTATTGATTTACAGAAGAGAGATTGAATCATCTCACTAAGAAAATCTTAACAAAATCCAGGCATACCTAAATTTCACCAAGAAGCCTGTTTTTTCATAATGTTCCTGACAAGGGGTTTGTGAGGTTAGAACTGGGAGGGGGGAGGGCGCTCCATGACCTTTATTTGACATATAGGCATTTTTGGCAAATTTTGTACAAATGTTCCGCAGGTGTTTCAAGCACAAGTACTGGTGTGATTCATGCCTTCATAACCCAAAATCCAGCGTCCAGACTTTGCCACCCACACACATCATTTCCCATGCAGACATTCCAGGTTAATTTCCTTCCATTTTACTCTAATCACAAGAAGCTGACCCATCTTTGGTGGGTTTTTGCTCCCTTGCTGATTCAGACACTCATGTATTAGAGATGTACTGGTTTTTTTTTTGGTGTCTGTATCTCTGCTGCTCAATTTGCAACAGTCTCACTCAGTCTTGTAGGCTGATCCTTTCACATTCAGTCTGTTAGTTTATTACAGAGCCTATTCCATTCAATCATCCAAAAGAGAGTTAGTCTGAAGAGGGAGCACAGTTGCTGACTGACTGTGTAGCACTTCTAATAAGTCTCCTTCTCTGGGATATATCCTCGAAGGTATCGGTTGCTCTTCAGGAACATTCTCTTTCAATGCACAATGGCTGAATCATTTGTGGATATTAAAGGGACACTGTCAAGTACTTTTTAAATAGTTTTTAGGGTTTGGGCTTTTTTTACTCTCCATTGTTTGTAATATTCTCTTACAAGCTTGAAAATAAAATTTCTTTCCCTACCGATTTTGTCCTTTTCCATTTGGGCATGTATGGTTCTCTCCATTCTTTTCTTCCATCCCCTTCACCATCCCTGTTCTTCTCCTCCCCACCTTTCTTCTGCAACAGGAGGAAATCCAGATTTCTGATTTCCTGCTGACTGTCCTCATTCTATGGAGGGTATATCCCAACTTTACGGGGTCGAATTATTTTGCAGCTGCCACAGAGTAGGCGTAAGGGCAGGAACCCTAGAAATATGGAGATTAGCTAATTGAGGAGCAAAAGCTCAGCTGTCACAAAACAATGGCCTCACAATAATCAAGCCTGAACCCAGACCCCTCCAAAATCAAGATAATGTCTTCAGCCAAACTGCATGCTTTTAGCAGCAGTGCCAAGCAACATTGCACAATGGCTGAATGCAGCTGCCCTCCATCATCATACCAGCACCTCTCACACCTGCTGTGGAGACAGGGCAAACGTGGGCTGCCAGCTCCTTTGGCAGCCAGGCTATCACAGGTCAGGTGTTTCTGGACTGGAGAAGATGTCGAACTTCAGCCTCTGTGTTTGAACATGGCAGCCATTCTGCAGCATTGAAGATGGAGGTTAGCAGCTTAAAGCAAGGTCGTATTTTTCACCTCAATTACTTGACAGTGTCCCTTTAAATATCAGAATGCAACAGAACAGGTACTTACTTCTCTGGCAGAGAATGTGGGAGGTGGAACACCATCTGAGAAAGCCAGCTTACTAAGGACCAGAGTGAAACAGCATGGTTTCTGAGGCCACTGTACCTTTACCTGACCAGATTTACTATCTACCAAAGAGTGCTTTTGGCGGAGGGGAGAAAAGAGATGGTGGTGGGCAGAGGGAGAGGGAAGGGGCAGTTCAATCATATGTGAAAGTAACTATTCCCCCGAAGGAAACTGTTGCAATGAATGATCTCTGGAAGAAATGCTTCAGTAGAGAGAAACCTGGCCAAAGCAAGCAAACACAGCAGCCTCTCTCACCCCTATGCCTGTTCTGGAAGATGTCCTCATTCCAAGAGATGAGTAATTATAGTAGTTTTGGGAAGGGGGAAGCATACAAAGATGAAGGGACAGCTGTCACCCATGATGTCTTTTCCCTCCCTGCCCTCCACTCATTTAATATGGAAAAGTCAAATTCTTTTAATTTGGCTAACAGATAAAATTTTATGAGGTCAGAAGCACAACTTGCTGTGAAAGAGTGGTGTGTACTCACGAGCACACAGGACTCTGCATACTCTCACTTCAGCTCTGCCACTGACTCTGTAGCCTTGGGCTGTTTGGCTCAGTCCCCCCTCCACGCAAAGGGGGAATAACAATACGTACCTACCTCACAGGGGTGTTGTGAGAATACACGTTGGTAAAGCCTGTTGAAGTGCTAAGTCTAGCACGGTAATCACGAGGTGTGTGGTGGGGGTGAGCAGCGCTGCCCTTTTGCTGGTTACAGTCTGAACCACAGCGGGAGTCGCATCAGCTTTCTCCTGCTGGGAGACCCTCCTTGATCGGAAGCGGAGGCTGTCGTCCGAGTGCCCTCTCCTCCATTGCATGACATTTTAAGCGGCTGTGAGGTGCAGGGTAGTGACAGACATGAAGTCCTACTTGACCAGGGATTTGCTACAACGTTTTCTATATCTGTGGGGTTTGTTGGTTTGTTTTTTCCATATATTGTGCTTAGAAATAAACTTTCCACTTAGGGCTGGCGGTTTGGGGTCTGTTCTGTTGCATGACAATGTATACAAGTCTTATTGTCTGTCTAACTGTGCAAATGATCCCGCAGCCCAATTTCAGAGATGGGCATGGTCTGAGCCTTTTCACAGTGGCATAAGACTCAAAAGCCTGTCTAGACTGTTTAATATTTAAACAACACTATGAACTTGTCAATTGTATGTGTTCTGTGCAATACGAAGCATGTCATTAGCTGGCTTGATGGGCAGAGGGGCTAAAGGAAGGTCAAAACTTGTTCAAAGAGCTTCATACATTGCGCCAGCATGGAGCCGGAGGGCTGCCACCAGCAAAGTAAACTCGGGGGAGGCCATTGGAAACTATTTTCAGAACAGTTTTCTCCAGAACAATGTGCTTCTGAGTTTACGAACTTCTAGGCTGCCAGCCTGAGAGAACAAGTGCAAACTTAGTGTGGGGGTTGGGGTTTTGAATTCCCTTTTTCTTTCCTCCTCAAAGTTTTGATGGCAGAACTCTGATGAGAATCTCTTCCTTCCATAGCGCAGTTCTCTCATCTCCCACAGTCTCCTTGTGCCGTCCCCTTTGTGCTACTATGCAGGACTTTCAAAGGTGCAAATGGAGACAGTACGCTCCCAAGACATGAAAAATTAGTTGTCTATTGGGTGATTCCAGCAGATAGACGAGATGGGGCAGAGGTATGCCACAGAGGCATCTCTTCTTCCCCATGTCTTTCTTCTAGTCTTGCCTGCTGGGTCCCTGAAGAGACGTTCCCTGTATTTTGTTACAAAGCTGTCAGATCACCTTCCACTGACAAACAAAATTTGCAGAGTTTGGCAGCTCTTTCTCCCAATGGAGAAAATTCTGGGTCCTATCACTGTGGAGACCCCTCAGTTCTTGGGCTTTGTGGTCCTCCAGCATTGTTTGGGGGTGGTCAGTGTGGAGGACTGTGTTCAGCCATCATCAGAAGTCGTGTGTATATGGTCCTGCTCAATCTTGTGATTTCTGCCAGTCCCCTGATTTTCTGTCAGCTTTGACAGGTCTTTTTGGTAATGCTTTTCTGGTTATGCTCTTCAGAGGTGTTTTGCTCTGTGTCAGTTGCCAATGCTGCTCTTGCCTACTGAAATATCAGTGCTGGCCTGCAGCTTCCACAGCTCTTCCATTCTTGCTGTCCTGTCTCTTGGTAAATACTCACTGCCAAGTTCAAACCCTCTTCCTCTGTGCCTGCAAGGGATCAAGCACATACACTAACCCAAGGGTCACCAGAACACAGGGACCGTTAAGAGTCTGTGTAAGTCAAACTTTATAACCATCAGTCTTTACTTTGCCAGTCTCAGTGCCTGCTGTTAATTGGTTGCTACAAACAAACCACTAATGCTGGCAAAACCCATATACCCAGCTAACGCTTGATTTCCAATTTAAAATGTAAAATTTTTTTTCTGTTTTTCAAACAAATCTGGTGTGTTCCCTGTTGTGGTCTCCCAAGGAAGGGGGTGAAGAGGTTCTTGTTCTACCTTACTATGATGGGATGGGCAACCCAAAGAAAGAGGAAGTCAGCACCTTAGATTTGAGTCAAGAGAAATGTCGGCTGCCCTGTTTTCACTCAGGGAGACAGGAAAATACTACTCATGCCTGACAGATCCCTGGCCCTTCTCAAAGCCAGTAAAACACTAGAGCCAATGGCTGTAGCTGGAGGAGCATTCTTAGACTTTCCAGTTCTGAAGACCATCCTCTGTGCACATGTAGTGACCAGTCATTCAAGCATCCTCTCTTCATTTTTCTTGAGAGAAAAAAATTATTTTGATTAAGCAAAGCAGTAATGCTCTTCAGTGTAGGATGAGGCTGCACCATTAGCACTTCTAACCTGTGGTACATCCACCAGGATTCTTGCCCATCTCCTTGTGAGAATGCATGGTCAGAAGAGCTGCTCCTTCCTCTTACTCTTTCATGTTGGTCAAGCACTTGGAGGAAAACAGTCAGCAGTGCAATTGCCTTAGTGACTACTGGCTGAGTATCCTGATCGCTCCTCCACCATCACGTCCCCTGTGACTGCTCCTTCTCATTCCTGAGGCAACAGATGCCTCATCCCCTCTGCCATCCCTAGACTCTGGCCCTGAAGATCTCATGAGCAGACATGAGACAGAATTCCTCTCAGACTAGTTTTTAAGTCTTCTACGTCATTCACGTTTCCAGACAGGCAAATTCATTTCATTGATAAACAATGACATTCAAATCCTGAGAGGACAAGAAAGTATAGGAGCCTGTTGCATTGACCTTCACCATTTCTTGCATGCTGAAGGAAATATGGTGAAAACACCAATTGGTTTCCTCCATTGGGCAGCAAAGGACCAGTGGTTCTAGGAATATTTCCCTCAATAGTGCAAGTCTGACATGCAGCACATACTGCAGGCAGTCTTTGATCTCACATCTATCATGTCGGATAAAAGGAGAGCAGAATTTGACAGTTCTGGGCTGTTTCCACTAACATCAAAAACTATCTTAGTTCATTATTCAGATTACCTCCAGGTCAGTGGGTGAATTTCTCCTTTGATGAAAGAATGATGTTTTTCTCTTCCAGAACTGGAATTGCAAGATAATGTATATGTAAACATATACATATATATTTATAAATGTTATCCTGAAAACATAAAGAAGAGAAAAAAAACCTAAATAAACCTAAAACAATACTTGATTTTTGAATAAGTCTTGACAGGAGCTAGGGAGTTGCTGGGTGGAAAATGAGACATAGGCTTTGACTTCAGGCAAAGAGAAGACAGAAGAGGGAAATATTTTTGTCATACTCTTGGCCTATCTTTGGTTCATGCTCATTATTGTATAGCATTTAATTAAGACAAAAATATGTGGAAAAGAGACTCTCAGCTCCAGTAGCAGGAAATGGACTAAAAACCCATCAAACGTATCTGAGCCATACTCAAACAAGCACAATGATGCAAAAGCACAAACAGCTGCCATCACAACTGCTTGAAAAGAGATGGATTTCTAAATGGGACAAGAACCCAGACAGAAGTTCTTTTCCAAGCCACATTGTCAGTATTTTTCGCATATTTCTTATTTAAAAAAAGGGAAAATAAAATTAAAAATGAGAGTTCTGATACCCAAGTCTTAAAGAAGTAAGTAACAGTAGAGAAGAAGTACTAAGAGAAGACGCTCCTTTATATGTTCTGTTATGCATCAAGATGTGCTTTGCCAAAGACATCACATTTAGCTCCCTGATCACTCAAAGAAAATCTCAGTGACCTAGCCTGCTCAAGGAGACTTCCTAGAGTGTAGCCTTCTCCGGAGGACCAGAGCTCCCAAATGGATGGGGTAGCTGGCATCAGGCTGTTTGTCTCCAGCTGCACTCTTCTGTGGCAGGATCACCACCTGTTGTTACCAAGTCACTGTTGGGCAGCTTTGATCAGCTGATATAGGTTATTATATTAATAATCATAAAAATTGCACATGCCCATCGTGCCCCTGCAAGTGACCTGTCTCATCCTTTCACAGCTTAATTTGATTAGAGCTACTCTGCTCTTTGGTCTTCATCACAGAAGAGCTTTCCTTTAAAATCCAGCCTGCCACACTTCTCTGGGAGTTTTTCTACTACACTTTGCAGAGGTACATTTTCCTATAAGAATGAACAGACTTCTGACTAACCCACCTAATCTTATTTTCCAGCTAGAGAGACAAAAATTAATGTTCTCTGACCAGCTGATCTCAGTACCTATGTTCTTATGAGATTATATTCCCTTCTCCCCTTTCACTCACTACTCCATAATCTTCACTTTGCTTTGGGAAGGGGTGATTCATTGCTACCAAATGGTAGAACATCTCTCTGAGAAGGGAGTCTGGACAGCTCTTCTACTCCTTGCAAACAGGCACACAAACCTTCCTCTCATCCCTCTAGACTGATGTGGCCAGCAGAACCCTTTTTCATAGAGTTTCACTTCTTGAGCCAGAAGAGCAACCACTTTCAAACAACTCCTTCACTGCTGTCAAGCTGTGGGATAATGGCATGGGGAATCTTTTGTTTCTTAGCCTCAGGGTAACTACAGTGGGTGATGTACCTGAGCCAAAAATATGATGAGGACAAAGCACTTGTATTTTAGATGGTGGTAAACCTGGGTGAGGCTTGTTCTGATGACAGTAGAGCAAGAATCTTTGTCAGCTTGATACTGACAAATCAAAATGGCCTTGTTCCCTCATGCTTTTAGCTCATTTACATCAGCTCTCCATTATAAACAAACCCTTTTGTAGGCAATGTGGGCCAGGCCTTGGGAGGAAATCTTCCTCATTCCAGAAGCACAACCACCCATAGCTATGCATCAATCCCTTCAGGACTTTTGCCCCTGAGAGGCTGAGTGCAAGAATGGAGGTAGCTAGCAGGGATGGCAAGAACACTTCCCTGGATTTTCATCCCCAGTGGGCAAATTTTGCATCTCTACATGTGAATCCCCTTTGAAATCACTCCTAAGGCCTCCTTTACTACTACAGGGTCTGCCCAGGAGAGGAAGCAGTGTCTCTGCATGGACCCCCAGGTCTGTTGCTGGGATCCTCGTTCAGGCCTGCAGGAAACCACTATGTTCGCTGAGGGCTGAGATGAGTTAATGGTGTGTCCATGCAGAAACACTCTCTTTGAGACTGCTACAGAGATGTCTGTGGGGTTGGGAGGGAGGGGGTGGTTTTGGCCAGGGCAGGAAGCACGGGGAAGGGAAGGCTGCAATGTAAGGAAACATCAGCCACAAGGAAGGGGCTGACTAAGAGGAATGACCATGTCGACTGTGTTACTGTCCTGTCATTCTCCTGAACCCAGAATGGAAACTTCCAAGTGCTCTTCATGAGCTTACGTTTATTAGAAAACTATTCCTGGGTGTTCAAGATTGTTTTCTAATGAAAATATACATAATAAAAAAAGAAAATTAATGACTCTTGGTAATCTTTTCCTTTCCTCTCTTGACTTGTAACACATTGTGAAATTCACCTCCTTTCTCATTTGTTTGCTACAATAAAAACTCTTTCTTTCTGGTCGCAATCCACACAGGGCCTTACACAGTAAACTTTTACCTTCTCTTTACACATCAGAGGCCAAGACTTCACCTAAGAAGATTTGAACAAAGGGCCGGGGCTCAGCATGCATAACACAATGTGTTAGCACTTTGACTTATCATTTGTTTATGGCATTAAACAGCAAAATTGTTTACCAAACATCACCATGAGGTTCCTGTGTAGTGTCTTTCCTATGTTGAAGAGAGAAGCTTGAGGCAACCATGGTAAGTACATGCAGTTATTTTCAGAGTACCCACCCTGATGTGCTGTGTCCTTCCCAGGGACTGTACAGAACTGCCCTCAACAGAGAACATCTCCTGTCCAACCTCTCCTCCAGGGCTGTATCTTCTACAGATTGCTGTGGAAACACCAAGACACAGGGAATGCTCAGAGCAAGCATGCACAGGAAAGGGAGGACAGGGGAAGCAATCACCACTGACATAGTTGGAAGGGGATGGTAAAGACTAGGCTATGCCCACAGCTCCTCTCCTGAGTGCACATGGCAGCCAAGGTGTACTCCACGACATCTTCTGAGGCTGCCCCTTTTTTCTGAGGTGCCTGCTGAATGCCTAGAGCTTTACTTGTCAAAGTGATGTGCCCAGGAGCCCAGCGCCACCAGCCACACAGCCTTCCTATCTCAGGAGGAAAGCAGGGGCAATGTTTCACCAGAAGATGGTCACAAGAAGCTCTGAAAACTCTACTTATGCCAAAAGATCACTGAACTTTCCCATGCTTGCATATCTGAGGATACTGCTCTGTAGAGTCAGGCAGTCTGTTCCTCATCCATCTCCTGGAAGTAGATAAGTCCTTTTCTTCTCTCACCTTTTTATTTTTTTAATGTAGGTCAATTCCAGTAAGTCTATTGAAATGCAGAGAGAAACAGAGAGAGAGGAAGGAACAAATAGAGAAAAGGAAATAGGCAGGACAAGGAGGTTCCTGTAAAGAAACAGGTGTGCTAATCAGAAATGAGGGACAAAAAGAAGGACTAAGACAGTGGGAGCGGGGATAGGTCTGGTAGAGAGAGGGAAGATACGTGAAGAGGCTTGTGGCAACTGTTGATTATTGCAGTGGACACTGATGGTTTGGAATAAAGAGGATGAGACAAGTCCTACAGGATCCTCAGGGAAATGAGGAAGAAGCCATGAAACATGGACAAACTGGACTTCAAGGAGCCCTCTCCAACCAGCCTTTCTATGAGTCCAGCACCAAAACTGGTTCTTTCACAGACTGCAGCCTGACAAACAAATTTCTTGCTAGATCATATCCCCTGATTAATGAAAACCTGCATCACCCAGGCTAGATGAACACAAATTACTCCACACATCATCTTACCTCCAACCAATTTTTCTTAATAGAATGTATTATTCCTAATTCAAGGTGGCCTCCAAGGGCTAGTTTTATTCAGTGCATATTGCTCCATTGCTAAAAGCCATAATGTGCTGCCCTGCACCTGCTCAGACCAAAAGTGATTTCCTATACCAGCCAACCAGGGATGTGCTGAATTGTAGCAGCTGTAACACACCTTTGCCACCTCAATGGATTTCAAGAGAACACGGGTGCTGAAACACCGGGTTGCTCTACAGAGATGTAAGGTAGTTCGTAGAACTAGGAGGTTTGAGTGATATTGCAGCCTGGATTCCCTCACACACAGAAAGGAGTGTTGCCAAAACATCGGGATCTGAGCTCAAGCTGCAAAATTCACAGCAGAATTGCAAAAATCACAGGCTCGAGAGTAAAAAGCTTTAGAGGCAAGGTGGTGGCAGGAAGATGATTTTACCCCTGGAAACATGAAAGTATTTTGGTTTAGATATGAGAAGAAATTTCAAAATCTAAACTACAATGAATGTAGGTATAATCTGAATGGGCATATATTTACCTGAATCTTAAAGAGAAAATAATCTAGTTTGAGAATTGCAAGCAGCAAGTCAATGTCTCCCATCGAGAAGTTATTGGCTACTTCTAGAGGCAATTGAACTATCCACTCAATGGCCAGATGATGCGCATCTTTAAAAAGGATGGCAAACAACTGTCTGCAATTACAGTGGTAAAATTCCCAATGTAATATAAGTCTATCAGACAGCAAGTTTATTAATTTTGAATGAGACCACCTAAGGGGCTGACATAAACCTGACTGAAATCAGCAGGATTTGTCCTCGGGCTTGAGTGGGCACATAAGATCAGGGCTGTGCCCTTGGGACATTTTGTTCTCCCATCTCCTCAGTACTTCTCTAGTTTTGCAATCCTTAAGCAACAGCACAGGAGAGCAGTAAGTGGATCAGCTCTGCGAGGTCAACTGAGTCTGTCTTGCTGCAGGATTTGCAAAAATTACTATTTTAACCATACAGCCCCCAGACCCCCCCCCATGTTTCTCATTGAATGAACAGCCTGTAACTTTAAAGCATCATTGCAAAAAAGCCTCATATGAATCTACACAGCTCCATCCAATCATGCCTATGTGTGTAAATATGTGCCTGTGTGAGGGGGTGCTGCACAAACACACACAAAGTCAGTGTAAGGCCACCTGAGATGACTCCTGGCATGCATTGTCTTAATGTCCCATGAACTAGCATCAACCAAAGTGGAAACATAGTTAGGTACCTGCATCTGCAGGGGTAAAGAGCCTGTTCACAGGCAGATATGGTAGGTCAGCTGAAATATTCTGAGTTCTTACCAAGGTCAGTTACATTTGTAAACAAGGCCTCCTGTCCTCAAAAAGAGCCAAAAGTAGCCCCATGCATCCCAGCAAGACGCAGTCACAGAGTTGCACACCTTACAGAGAATAATTAAAGTATTTCACTCTCATTTCAGGTTTAGCTGGGAGCAACAAGCACTGATTACCTAATGTAAACAGTGTCCTGGTTATTTAATGCTTTAAATAACAACAGACATTCATAAATTCACTTATTTTATATACTTTGTTTTTAATGCCCATGCCTTCTTTAATTTGTGAATGCTGTGAACTTTGTTGCATCACTAAAGCCTTATGAAACTTTGGAGCAGACTCAGGTCAGAGCACAATGGATCTTTTTCAAAGCTATAAGGGGCGTACAGGGAGGCAAAATAATTTCATTTGAGTGCCACTTTCACATAGAAGCCATATCTTTTCCATTAAGATAAGGTTTCCTGGTAGTGAAATCTGGAGATTTCAGAGATCTGGAGCTGTCTCTGCTCACAGCACATGGAGTGACCCCTGAAGCTTTCTCTGTCTTCAATCCCCAGTAAACCGCCTCTGTGAGCTGAGCAATGCTTAAGGCCATCTATTTCTACCTGTGTTTGTACGCATTTAATGTAGGCATCTACAGCTACAGCTCACCCAGATTTATCCATCTAAAGGCCACTTGTCAAATTCTAAGCTTCCTTAGTAATCATCAGAGAAAAATAGGTGCCTCCTAGGAATTATTCATCTCAATTGTGTTCAGCACCAAACTGCCCACACAGTTGTCTAGTGTGATTTGAGATGCTTGACTGGCCTCCATTGTCTCAATTTTAAATTGAAACCTATCTGTAAAGTTAGGAAAAAAGCACCCACCCCTCTTTTGCATGTACCATGTATCCAGTAGTTGCATCAGTCATCTTTCCCCTGATTTATTAATCAGGAGAAGCAAGTTTGGCTTCCCAGGCTGAACACAAGGTGTGGTCCCCAAAGCACTTTCTTCACTTACTAAGAAGGGAAGAAGGAACCTACAGCAACTGTGAGGTTCTCCTACTTCCCACAGTCAGTATGAGACTTCAACTACCAAACCTCTCAGCCCTGCAGTAAATTGTGCTTGGGGTCTACAGATCATTACATCTGTTGCTTGAAACCTGCCTCCTATTCTCAACTTTGGTTCTGAATTTGCAATGAAAAAAACCAAGGTGAAATACTGTTTAGCTTTTCCTAAAAGTAGAAACAACAAATTCTCAGCCAATTTAGCACCTCAAATTACTGTTACCTCCTGAAAATTCAGGCCTGAATTTCTTAACACTCAGGGGAAATCCAGGATTTTTTAAAAAGCAAATTCTTCAAGGCTGTGGATGAAGAGTAGCAAAAAGTTGTCTCTAAACAGCAAGGCGGCTAGTCCTGTGCCTGTCACCATTTGTGACTCTCATCAGTACAGCACATCTTGTAACAGAAGCATCTTTTGAGCTTTGTGGAATATTTTGTTTTCTTGTTTAAAGCCTGCAAAAAATCAGGAGAAAACAGAAAAGGAAAGGTAGAAAGAGGCTGAGGTACCAGACAAAATGGAGCAAGTAAAGCCACCATAGCCAACAAGCTGGCCTGATGGAAAGCATAGCGTCATGCTAAAGGACAGCCTCAGGACTAGAAACCATGACTGAAAATGTTTAACTAAGGCATTTGTCTGCCAGCCAAGATAAACAAGACGGGAGATGTTTTGAGGCTTTAAAATACTATTTTCAAGGCTGAAGGAGATCAGCAGCTCAACAAGCCAAAGCTGCTGGTGCTGGCAGTAACGGATCTAACTGAGATGGATAATAGCTCAGGCATAAACCTGAAACCATGGGAAGAAGAATGCTAATGGCATCAGGCCAAAATTGGCCATATTTCTTGTTCTGGCCCACTGTTGGTTCAAAACCTTTGACAAATAAGGGCATACCTCTGTTCTGCTCTTGGAATTGGACCCCTGTCCTCAGGTAAACCCTATATCTTGTTAAGGTAGCCACACCTCCTGGTCTTTGGTTGTAGTCCCCTGGACCATTCGGTCCTGGGTGTTTGTTATTTTCCATCATTAAAGAAATTATCTCTGGGCACTCCATCTACCCGTCTCTTATATTAAACCACGCTCAGCCCAGCCGGATCGTAAGATCAGCCCTGACCTGCATATGCACATCAAAGAGTACCAGCAACCCTGTTCCTTGCCATGGATTGGATTTGAACACATCGTATTACACTAAAACTACAGCCCAGAAGGCATTTGAAACATTCACAGTACACTCTCAGCACTCTGTTTCTGTTTATGTGTAAAATAATCTCATTACTTTACCTCTCCAGAAAAAAAATTCCACTGCTTCCTTTGGCATCTGTCTCCACACTTCTTCCACGCTTTTTTCTGCCCTGTGGTGGTGGTGGTAATTGCTGCTGTTACTAAGATCACAAGATTATGCAACTGTCTAGCATTTTGATTTAATCAGCATGGGGAAAAAAAACCTGCTCCAAATTCTATTAATAACTACCAGCCAGCTCCCTCCTTCCCTCTCTCCCCAAATTCCCATGGAATGAGTGTCACATACAGATTCCTGCAAGCACAAACTATCAGCCTGACTGGATCAATAACATCCATGGTGCCAGGAATCTGCAATGAATTCTGGGTAATTAATTTGCCAGGGAAAGACAACCTTAATTAAGAACAGCCAAGCTGTTCTTTTCCCAAACCTTGTGCTTAATAAAGTCACAGTCTTGGTTTGTCTGAGAATTCTGGTCTAAATTTTAATTTGTACCTAACAAATGTTTTGAAAGCAACAATACACGCAGCAGTAAAGTCTATGAACAACAGTCAGAGATACAAACTCTTTACTTTGCCTTCTTGATGCCACATTAAAGGTGAATGATCTCATTATTTAAGACCCCTCAGTGCTGGAGAGAAGCACTGGCTTCACAACTGAGACGGCCAGTGCTGTGGAGAGGTTGCCTCTATCCTCAATGTAAAGGGCCACAGTTGAGGTAAAGCTGTGACCTTCCCTCCACTTCTTAGGAAGAGCATCCTAGACAAATGTTGCCTCTGTAGGCCAAAGACACTGCTTTTTCACAACCTTTCAGGCAATATGAGAAATACCATTTCAGCCCTATTAGGCTGCAAGCAGCCATTTGGATATGGGCAGTTGTGCAGGTCACTTTAAAGTTCATGAAGTGGCTGCTGCAACAAGATAGTCAGAAATCCTCCCAGGATGATTTAGGAGGAGTACTGGTTACATTTCAGATACAGAGAATTTGAGTTCTTTGTTCTTTTGCTTCTGGTTCTTCAAACTCTTCATTTCATGCATGGTAAGTATATGTATAGCAACACTTACTCCAGTGTGCTCAGGACCTTTTTCTGGTGCCAATATCAATTGGTACAGACTCAGCCAAGTCTGAACTCTTATTCCTCAGGGCAAAAAAGGCCAAAGGGCCACATCCAAACTGTCTATTGCTCCTAACCTGGGTCAGCTCCTGAATTTTGCTGGGTACCCTCATGCTGACAGCTTGGGCCAAAAGCATGTCAAAAGCTTTTTTTAACAACTTATCAAGATGAGCCTGGGAGTGCTTCCTGGGCATCCATTCATGATGAGGACAGGTCTCAAATGACCTTGGTAGGGCATATTCAGAAAGACCCAAGAAATTCCTCCCAAACTGGCACTGTATCCCAGCAAGGACTTGGTCAGCTGCAAACAAAACCCTCCTGAAGCAATTTGCACATCCAGTTTTGAGGGCCTAAAAAGGTGTGTTCCAGAGACCTTCAAAGGGATCTCTAATTTCACCAGCCCTGCTCATCTTTGCAGGTGAAGCTCTACTCACCTTTCTGAAGCCAAGAGGGGCCTCCATATTTATTGACAAAAATCAGCATTTTCTCTGATGGTATCCTGGACAGAGGGTAATTATGGTAAAGACTGATGATTTAACTCCTACTATGGGGACAGCATCATGACAGCTAGATTAAAGATGTCCTTTATAAACCGTCACAAAGCAAGAGAACATGATAATGAATGAGTTAATTACACCAGCATTTGAGGCTGATACTACCCATCTGCCGCTTTGACTAATTAAAACTCTGATGGACAACAATGAGGCCCTTCTCAGGTCTGAAAGCAATTAATTGCCGAAGTCCTCAATAAATCTAACAGCATCACTGACTGAACTGGCAGGAGTTCACTTTGAATAGCTCCAGAAGAGAGGCAGCAGAGCATATAATGGAGTTTGAAGCATCCCCAACATGATGCATTAATCTTTTGGTGTTGCTGGGAGCTGGGGCCTAGTAATTTTAATTTCTTGTTCAATCATCTTTTCTTTCCTCTCAACATCAGAAGGGGCAGTGTCAGTAAAGGACATGAACTACTGAGGAAATGAAGGGCTTTAGCCCTTTTTGTCCTTTGTCCAGGTTCTCCAAGCTGTAATGAATGGGTTACATTTTTGCTCTTGAATGTCTGTTCCCCTTGGACTAGTTGTAACCAGTCCTGACAAAGAGGGATTTTGGAAATGCAGTGGGAAGCCAAACTCTTCCAATGTTTCCTGTGTTCATCAATCAAAGAATTACAATCAGCAGCAGCTGCTCAGAAAGTGGTGGCAAACTGGGCACCTGTGAGCAGGTCAAGGAAAGACTCTGAGAAACCAGACACAAAGCATGTGTCCTGATTCTATCACAGCAGAGGCAGGGCATGACAGAACCATAGAATATCCTGAGATGGAGGAGACCCACAAGGATCATTGACTCCAACAGGATGAAGCTGATCAAGGCACATTCTACTGCAAGAAATTCTAGACTCCAGAATCACTTGCCAAAGAAGGGAAAAGAGGAAAGCTCTAGTGCACAACCTTTTAAACCCAAAAAATGTTGTCACTGTACTGCAGAGAAAATGCCCACAACCAGAGGGGGGGAATTAGGGCTTTTCACTTTTTGCCTTCTGTCTGCACAGAAGTTTTACAAACTAAGCACAATTACAAAACAATGGGATTTTGAGGGAACACCACAAAAGACCACTTTCTTGTGCAACAAACAGAGCTAGAGGGTACCAGATCATCTTCAAAGCCACTGCAGCTCACACATGTGGCTTGAAGACCTTGCAAAAGGTGCTGCTTTTTCAGAAAGATGGGGAGGAAGAGCCTTTCCTTCCATTTTTATCCTACTTACGCATTGTTAAGCATTCTTGCATTTCGCCTTGAACAGTAACAATTGAGGAACTAAAGCTTCTTCATACTACAAATCCAAGACAATTATTAATAACAATTATCAGCAGTGATTAGTTAATATGGCTATAATGCAACAATCCCACTGCCTGCCAGTCAATTGGAGGCATCAGAGCATTGGATCACAACAGCTGCTCTCATTAAACACTGCCTTGCTCCTGAGGATGAGAGGAAAGTCCTCTGCAGCACCAGCTCAGCTCAGCATAATGCAGCTGCAACTTCCCATAGCTTCCCAGGCTGGAATGGGACAAGAAACAGCAAGTTTAGACACGCTGAAGTAAATACAGAGAGCACTGCTTTATGATCATAGAATAGTTTGAGTTGGAAGGGACCATAAAGATCATCTCGTTTCAACCTCCCTGCCTTCCAAGCCCCATCCAGCCTGGCTTTGAACATTTTCAGAGATGGGTCATCTACAGCAGGCAACCTATTCCAGTGACTCAGCACCCCCACATTAAAGAGAGGGTGATTATACCCAGGGTGCAAGGCTCTTGCTTACTGCTGGGTTTTTAGTTCAGTAATTGAAGAGGAGCCATGTATGAAGGGGTAAGACATGATCTAGTTAGCAGAGGACATAAAACCAGGTTACTCAGAGGGCTCTTGTTTCAAATTATAGTACCTGGTTCTTACAGTGTTTCAAAAGGCTTCAGCATAGAAAGGAACATCTAACATATAAGTAAAGTAACAACAGGCCCCTTTTCCAGTTACAGAAAAAGAGGAAAACAGTCAAGGAAAGAAATAGATCTGAAATGGGGAAGGCACTTTCCAAAAGATGCCGTGGCCATTTGCAAATATATCCATCTAAGCAAAGGTGGGTGAGAGACAGATGCCACATACATACCTATATTTCTCAGGAGAAGAATGGAAGAGAAATTAGAACAGACCAGATGTTTAAGGATTAAAATTTTTGAAGAGTAACCAAAACACACAAGGAGCTGTTATTGCTCAGGTGAGCCCCAGCTGCCTCAAGGTATGTCTGTATCATGCAGAACAGAAGCATGCAGAAGTGCCCCAGGCAACTCAGAAAAGCCAGCTACATTAGAGCTATGCAAGTATCTCCTCAGAACACTGTGCTCCCCTGAGCACAAAGGGCAAGAGGAGGTTAATCTTCTACCGGTGCATTTTAAGCCATCTTCACGAAGCAAATAATGTGGCATGTCTGTGCAGATCAGCTGATGTGACAGATAGGTACAGACATGTGCATCCACTGTGGACTGAATCCATTACTCAACCTAGGATTTGGGTCAGATTTTCTGACTCCACCTGCAGCTCAACTAAAGACCACTACAAAAACCAGAGTGCAAGGATGGAGTAGGCATTTGGGGTTTTCTTATCTTTTTGCTTTCTGACCCTTCCAAGTGTTACATATTTAACTCATTGAATTCTCCAAGAGCCCTTCCCTCATTGTCCGGGCCCAAAAGACTGCACATTTAGGAAAAGTATGAGAAACCATGCTCCAAAGACAGGATGTTTTTTTTCTTTGTCCCAGTTTTAGGTTTAAGCCCATTTCACATATTGACTTTCAATGTTAGTCTTAGCTCCCTCCAAAATATCATGTTAGAAGAAACACTTTTCATAACAGCATTAAAACCTTAATACACACTGCAAAGAGAACCATGGTTCCAGGCTCCCTGCAGTATTTGGCCATTACAAGATAAGATGGGGATGTGAGTATAACATTAGCTTCAGTTTTCTTTCTTACTACTGTCAGTTTGAGGTAAGCCCCAGTGTTATTTTTACCCACCGTACAGACCAGGTGCTAGAGAAGAACTTGGTGTAACCTGTCACACTGCAAAACAAGTGTCATATTGAATTAGTGATTCTCTACTACACTTCTGTCCTGTTCTTCTACAAGCAGACATGTAGTAGAAGAGTAATAAAAAAAAAATTTAAAAATCACTCTATTTAATAAATCAGTTAATACCTCCAGTTACATAGCATTATTATCATGGACAGTCAAGAGAAGCACTAATTAGACTGGCATAATAGACACTTGTTAATTGCATTCTCAATTCTCAATGTCAGGAGAATATCTCATTTGTACTTTAGAAGCTGTGTGAGGAGGAAGAGGGGAAAACAAAACCAACTCTTATCTGATGTAATATAGCTCTTGACTAACCAGTTACTGCAGTGTAGCTGCCTTATTTTTGTCATAGACCCATCTGGATATGCAGAGGGACTTATTTTATTCCCAAGAATATACAAAATAAGCATCCCTCTGATGAAGTCAGTGAAACTGTATTGGTATGCAAACCAGCAAAAATAAAATCAAAATGCAACACATCACTCCTAGCATTTTTATCTGAGATCTGCAATCACAGATGATGTCTCAGACCATTCACATACAGCTGGAGTTGAGCAGTTTGGTCTGGTTTAGCTGATAAGAACTCAGTGTAAGACACAAAATCACCATTTAGCTTTGAAGGAATTAGCAATAATAATTTTTTACTCAATCTCACTTGTAACTTGACCTGATTTTCCCCTCACTCATGTATATAATACAGCTTTTAATATCTTCTTCTCTAACAAAATTATTACATTTTACTCATCCCTTTCCGTCTCACGTACTTAACACTGCATTTTTACAGTTCCTTCACAGGTGGCCTCTGAGCCAGGTATTTCTTCTGAGCCACAAAAAGGAGAAGGATGGCTGTCCAAGAAGCTGTAAAAGATATGTTGAATCTACCAAAGCATTCAAGAACTGCCCAGTAAGTTGCTCTCAAACAAGGGTGCACTGGAAGTGCATTGCCCCTCTAGCACAAAAACTGAGCAAGGCAAAGGGTGTACCAGCACTTAAAGATGAGTTTATGTGATGAGCAGCACTGAAAATTGATGTTAAAGTCCTGTTCAAAGCTCTGTTCAGAGAATTGACCTAAACCACCTCCCCTGAGGGTAGAACTCAGCAAAATGACAAGTAAATCCCTTAAGCCCTAATCTCAAGTATCATCAATTAGCCACCAGAACATAAAATATGTTTGCTAGCACATAAGATCTTTGAAATGCTTTTATATATGCTTTGTTTTGCTAAGCAGAGAGCAACATCAACTCCAATGACACATTCCTGCCTTGTCTCCTCCATCAGCCAGACTGCAGCAGACAGCAAAGAGTGCATGAACAACCCCTTACATTGAAGCATTTGTGTCTGGAGCCCTCTCGCAAGCTCATATAGAATTAAGCATAAACAGATTATTAGATTTCTTTGATAGTTTTGAAAATGTTTTTTTAGACATTTCAAAAAGCAATCAAGGGAATGAAGGCCTAGTTGAAAGGGATTATGTTCCCTTTGGCATGAGGATCTCAGGCAGCTGCATGATACAGCAAACACCTATACACTGGGCTACAGCAGTGTCCTGCTTTTGGCTGGGAGAGAGTTAACCTTCTTCTTAGTAGCTGATACATGGCTGTGATTTTGGACTTACTGTAAGAATAATGTTTATAACTCACTGATGTCTTAGTTGTTGCTAAGTAGCACTTACCCTAAATCAAGGACTTTTTAGTTTCTGATGCTCTGACAGCGAGCAGGTACACAAGAAGCCAGGAGAAAGCATGGCCAGAATAGCTGACCCAAACTGACAGAAGGGATATCCCATATCACAGAACCTCATGCTCAGTATATAAACTGGGGGAATTGGCCAGAAGGTGCTGATCAGTGCTCAGGAATTACTGGGCACTGAGTGGTGCACAAGCCAATTTGATGCCAACAAAGAAGGAAAATCCTAGAATGTGTTTTCTTAGGATACTGGACCACCACCTTGCTCATTGCTAGATCCAGCAAGTGCAGCTTCTCTCTCTGCCGCACTACACAAAACACAGCTCTTCCCAGGCAACAGTGACCCCAAAAGCTCCAGTGGCTCAGACTCTGCTCCAGGCCATCTCTTTTGCAGAGTAGGTGGAGCAGTATCATACAAGCAGGTTAAAACTTTTGGTTTAGGATCACAATTTTAAGTTTTCATCTCTGCAGCCTGCACCAGCTTTTGGTCTTGAAAGCATATATGGGTGATGCTCTTTCCTTCCTCATACCGATGTATAGATCAATATGAACCTCTTTATTAATCTAATTATAGCTGCTGGGGGGCTTTTTGCAGCTCAGGTTAATTTGTCTCCCTATGATGTTAATACAATCAGGCACAAGGATCACTTCATTAAAAGATCATCTATGCTTGATGTTATTTGAGGTATAAAAATCACTCCTTTATCATACAAACTGTATGATCAAAATTGCCAAGCTAGATGACTCACTGTAACCCAGGGAGCAGAGTTCAGCTCCAAAGAGCAGCTGAAAGAGAAGCTGTCACTAAGTAAACACAGCCCTTCCACCATGATTCAGATGGAGGATCTATGCACTGCACAGATAAACGGGCACTCTACAGCCAGGTACAGGGAGGAAATGAGGAGTACATTGAATGTAAGGTGCACAGTATCTGTGGCAGAACCTAGAGCAGAGCCTAGCTCTCCTTTACTGTAAAATCATGTCCTGTTTTATTTAGTCCACCTCCCTCCATCTTCCTACTACATATCCCTCCTGAAGTGCAAAACACAGGGTTTGTTTATTTATAGTGTGGTCAAACAGACACTGTCCTCAGAGAAAAGAGCCTCTGTTCTAAGCAGCTGGTGGCCCCAAGGGGATGAGGCCTGCAAAGGAGGCTGAGAGTGTCCCAGTAAATGCAGCTCTAGGTTGGTACTTCATAGTCATCTCATAGATGTAGCTGCCAGCTGGTCACCCTGTGGAGACACCCTTATACAAGAGCACATCTTCAGTGGTAAAGACACAGACTAGAGATTAACAGCCAAGAGGAATCAGGTAGAGGGAGGATTTCAATTTGATGTTATTGCTATTGTTATAAAGAAAATGCTTTAGCTTCTTGAGTAGAACAGACAGTAAGGGGGTAAGGGAATAGCAAAACCAGCCTGCCTCCACTGGATTTTTTTCAGATCTAACCTATTTTTGCAGACATCATTTGAGGACACCTACTCTTCAGGCCTGTGGGTAAAGAATACTTTCTTTGTTAATTTTGCAAGGAAATCAATGCAGCCTTGGGACACTGTAACATGCACACAGAATACACAGGCAGAGCTCAGCCTTTGCCACTGACTGAGCCCCAGCCTATAATGGGCATCTTCAAAATCCTCCACAGAAACAATCTTGCCCTGCCTGCATCTGCATTTCTACCAATACTGACCTAACTGTGTGCATATTGCCTCTCTACACTATAAACCACTCAGCTGAAAAATAGGAGCAACACTTTATGTTCTTTTGAAAACCTCAGGATGAAAGTAACTTACAGCACTCTCTGTGTCACTAAGTTATTAATAACCACACAAAGTCCTGAAATCTTTTTAGCAGATTCTCACTCAAAAAACCCTACCACCTGTACATGCTAGAAATTCAACAGCAGGAAACCTGAATCCTTGGTTCATTACTTATAAAAGTTTCTGGACATTAATACATACACTTAACATCATAATTGCTCATATAGCAGCACCATAATGCGAGTTTTTCTCACCTCATTGTCCAAAATGATTTTCAGGAACGAGTGATCACAAGAAAACTCAGGGAGAGATAATTATAGGTCACCAGGTTGACACTGACCTCAAAGAGCAGAGATTAGTCGTACAGCAGGAACAAGATGAAAAACTGCAATGGAGCAGCCTAGCACAACAAATTGGCAAGAGGTCTCCAGTGTAGCACTGGAGAAATAGTTACGTCCCCAAAGAATGGTGCCTTGGAGCCTCATTGGTGCCCTACAGGAGAGATGACTTTTGAAAAGCCAAATAAAACAGAAGGATTTCAGAGGTCTCATTCCAGCGCCCAAGAATCAGAATCAGATGGCAATTTCCTGCAATTAATGGTTTTGACTCCCAAACCTGGAAGTGCAGCACACATTGCTGCTTTTTTTCTGAAGGTAAGAGGTAGGAATGAAACACAGCTGCAAAACAGGCTGGAGGGGGAATCATATGGCTTGGAGCTGCAACCTAGCAGAACTGTTTTTTCAGCTAATACATAACTTCAAACTGTATATGCCTTTTGAGTTGCCTTTCCCTTCTCTTCCTCTCTCAGTTCCCTTGATGCCTTTAATTCTGGCAGGGAACAATTCCTGCTCCACAGACATGCCTGGCTTGTTGGGTACCAAACAAATCCCCAAAAGAGTGTAGAGAAAGAGCATTCACAGCAGTTGTACAAGCTTCCCTGCACCCTGCCCCAGAGCATTTAGAATCTGATCAACCAGGCTGCCGGTTCTAGGTGTAGCTCAGAATTTTGCCTCAGTACCATCTGTGCAGTCAATGCTACCTAGAAGAAAATTGTAGTGAAATGAAGACATCAACTTGTGCCCCACTGGCTGGTCTTGTGCTGTCTCTGAGAGCACACAGGAAATCCTCAGAGACTTTAGGAAACCTTTGTATAACAAAGACTATAGCCAAGGGTACATTATCTTCATATGCATTTGCTCTTCTATGAATTGGAAAGTGGGGTCAATTGTTTCTTTAAAGAAACATTGCAGAGGGGTTGGAATAGATGACTTTTCAAGGCCCTTCCAACCCAAATTATTCTATAACTTAAAACCTAACAAAATATAGCATTACATCCCAACAATTCCTGCCATTCTGCAGCTACTGAGTGAATGACACTATGTATTTTCTTCATTTTCCTTCATCCCATAGGATGAGTTTTTGTACCAGTCACAAATCATTTGCAGCCTGGCCTAGAGTAATTTTTCAAGACCAGATACTGGCAGCCTAAAGACCAGATTTCATCACAAGGAAATTCCTACACAAAAACTCCAACAGTTAAACTTCACAGAAGGAAAACAATTTTGCTTTGGGTACCTAACATGTGTTTTCTCTATGTAGTTGTGACTTGGTGTTTCAATTCTCTTTACCCCACAATAAATCTCTGAAGCTGCTGACAGCTCTTGAAGAACTGCAGAATAATCTTCCCTTCAGGAGTACACAGCTGTATAGAAGGTGAAGCTGGTCCTGTGTTCCAGCACACATTCCATCTGTATCATATATCCATAATGTGGTTCCCTTGATTTCCAGAGGTCCCCTTGGGTATGTGTCATTCTTGTATTTTAAGTTACAGTGACCTGTTGATAGCAAAAGGTCATTCCTGCATGTTTTTCTGTCATCATGTTTGTTCTTTTTCACATGTCCTCTGTCTCATCACAGTTCTTACTTCTGAATCATCATCAGCTTTAGATTAAGAAGGATTATACACAACCTCATGTGTAAACCTTGAGCTATGAGTCATTCCAATGCCAAAGCCTATATTGCTTCTATTTCCTGAGGACTGTGGAGAAATCTGCAGACAAGCTACAACCCATTTACATACTGTCTTGCTAGACTAACCCTATTCCTTCTACATTGATTTTGTAACTGCTGCCCAAAGGAAACTTCACAACCATTTGCATTTTTAAGTAGGTCAGTGTGTGTGCGTCTGGGAGAGCTGTAAGTAAATGCTCATTATGTAAAACAGATCATTCTTTCTGAAATGTGAAAAGAGATATAGAAAGGCTGTTCTTTCCAATAATAAGCTTTGAAACCTCATCTGTTTCCTCTCCTTGCCTTTCAAAGTCATTAAGTGGAATAACTGCTTCTCCATTTCTCCAGAATACCTCAGTCTTTGTCTGTTTAATGTCTCCCTTTCATATATTCCTGGTGCCTGTGGGACACTTAATGGAACTCCCACTGTTCCACTTCTCCTCAAGACTAATGATCATGCTCTCCTCATGCCCAGGGAACATCACAATAACTCACTTTTTTTCTTCATTTATTCCCATCCCCCAAAATCTTCTGTCATAAAACTTTTGCACTGACATAGTGTGTATGAAGTCTCATCCAATCAAAGTCCATCAAAAGTCTTTCATCTGCCTTCCCTGGGAGACATCATAAGTAAACAACTTTCCCCAACTGCAGAGGGAGAATAATCAACAGGCAGAGAGATTTTTGGTCAGAGCATGGTGCTAACAACACCAAGGTTGTGGGTTCAATGCCTGTATGGGCCATTGGACTTGATCATCCTTGTGTGTCTCTTCTAATTCAGGATATTCTGTGAGACTGAATAAATGGCCCCTAATGAGCCTTTAACAGAAATAGGAATAAAATCCTCTTGTTGCTTTTCTTAACTAGTGACCCATATTAGCTCTCTTACATTATTAGAAAATAAAACAATGAGAAAATTTTAATGCAGCTGTGGAGGACACAGCATGTTTCTCTGACTGTTTAATTTACAGGTTGACTTAGATAGAATCATTGAGGACTTATCTGTTATAGAACTCATCTCTTCTAGAGTACCTCCTTTATCTTCCAAGAAGCCTGACCACCAGATCTCACAGAGTTTTGAGCCATCCTTTGTGACAAAGCCACACACCCCTTACAAACAACATACGGCAAACCCCACCCATCTTAGCAATGCATATGGTCCCTCACCCAGCTTAGATGCATATGGTCCCTCTAAGTGCAGGTGCTCTCAAGTTTTCCTTGTTTGTTAGCCAGTGAGAGTACTAAAGACAGAAACCTTCCCTATCTCTGCCTCTGCAAAGCATTTCAGCAGTAAGTGCATTATCCAAAGATAGCTTAATAGCTACAAAACACACTGATAGTCCTGGTACTTTAAGTGATAGCACATAAAACAAAAGCAAGTTCATTAAACATATGCAATTTCCCTATCATCAAACCCACTTTTCTTCCCAAAATCTTTATTCCTCTTACTCAGGGAGAAAAAGGATGTGCTTGCTGGCTGATGTTATCTTTGATAAATTCCCCCCAGCCCACCGAAGAAAATTAAGTCAATCAGCAAGCTGAGCTGCTAGATCAGATGCTAGTTAAAGGTGGGATTCAGATGATATACAAATTTGTACAGTGCTCAGCACAGATCTGTGAAAAGTGGACGATTACCACTTATGCCATACTCCTCTTGGAGAGAATTCAGCCTTCTAAACCTTAGTGTTACAGGTGGTAACTACTGAAAGTTCCCAAGGAGTAATAGGGAGGAATCTACATCACAAGTACTAGACAAAAATCATGATTTCTCAACTCACCTTTCCTGACCCATTTTTTATCCTCTGCAGGCAGAGAAATGACAACTTCTCAACATTCAGGACAACTGTGGACTAGGAGATCAAATGCACAGAGGACTCACAGGCACAGTAATAAGGCATCACAGGAAAATACTCTTTGCTGGCTCTCACCCATTCAGATCAGGGCCTTCAATGCTAGCCTGCTTGGGACCAAAGAAAAAAATGTCTACCCCATTCCCTCTTTTTTCAGTAAGTAAAGGGTCCCTAAGCCTTCTGATACAGCTCCTGTAACTCTTGTGAAAAGTCAGCATAGGGGCCATTTCCTCACATTGTGGATGTACTCACTCCATGGGAGAGAACATTTGTCATTTGACTACTTACATTAGGCTGGAGAAGGCATTTTCATACATCCCAGTCATATAAAACTCCAACAATCAGGTACTAACAGCTATTTTACCTTTCTTTTCCTATCATTATGTCTGATCCACATGCTTTAGGCAAAAATATCTGTACCACAGTTGGTCTCCTCAGGGGCTTGTGCTCCCTTTATGCATTGTCTCAGACAGCAGACAGAAAATGTTTCTAGTTATACCCTACATTGGAGGTATTTCTGTTTTCTGTTAATATCTTGAAAGCTGCAAGATTCACTCCCTTCTGGAGGAAAAGAAAATGACAGTTATTACTGCCTATTACTGCATGTTAAAATAGGAAGAAAGGATGAGACAGAGCTGGAACTCAGTAAGACCACAAAGAAAAACAACCCTTTGGTTTGAAACATTTAAAGCAACAGCGAATATATTTCCATAGCCAACCTAATTCCATTACAGACTCCCCAAACTTTCATAGCAGTCCTTACAGCTGACTTGGTCCATATGGAGGGGTTCTAAGAATTAATACACCAGTAAATATCTATGTAACCAAATCTGGGTACTTTTTATTGCTGGGGAATAATTCATTATTTGGTAACAGCAAAAAGTACTGTACATATTTCAGGCCACTGACAGATAAGGTGCTTTTGATGGTCAGCTGTTGAGACTTATCAAGGCATCAGAAGGAACAGAATTATTTTTACTATGTCTCAGTCATGCTGTGTTCACAACGTTTATTGGGAAGAAGCAGATTAACTTACTTCTATCCAGTTTAAGTCACTGAAGTACAGTATGTGCAGAGTCAGATGAGCAGTCTATTTTAAAGGATTCATCTTATAGATGCACTAAAGTTATGCCTGGTCTGTACAAACAAAATTGAGAGGTTTTTTTAGTTCCTGTTTAGTTCTTTTATTTTCATAAATGCAAGCACTATTCCAAAGCAGTAGAAGAGGGAAGGCAGAGGGGGACACTAATCTTTCTGCTTACCAAAACATGCTGCATGAAAAAAATAGGATCAAAGTTTAAGCTAAGTTTTGTTCAAATGTTTTCCAAGTAGTTTTCTTGTAAAGAGTATCTCTGCCTCTATGTCAATTTTTTTATGCAGAGTTCAATGTGGTTTTTGATCCTTTGGGAAAGGTACAAGAGGCTAAAAATCACATCCTTGCCTTTTTAAATATATCTATTTTACTCCTTCCTATCAGATTATGACAGTATTACAAAAGAAAACATCACCTATTCTGGTTTCCTTTATTTTCTTTAATATGTAGTAATCTATTCCTCTAAAATTTTCAAGTTCAATAATCACAAGAAAAGAAGAGTCCAAACTGGTACAAAACTTCTAGAGCTGCCTTCAAAACAGTGAAGAGAAATGCTATACACAAAACCCCCAGGACGGCGAGTAATGCAGAAGTCAATGCTACCTTCCTTTACCAGCACCTTTAAGTGGTGAAGGCTTGCTGAAAGAACTGTTTTTTCTACATGGTAATTCTTAAAAAAAATTAGAAGCAAATGGAGGGCCTGGGTGGGCCTTCAGTCCCCTGCTAGTACTGGGAGCATTTGGAGTTTTTAAAAAAAATCTTTGTAACCCACACCTCAAAAGAGACACATGAAAACTTGGAGGTTTCCTACATCTGACATTCCTAAGTGCTCCCAGCACCGTGCTCCATCACTGTAATGGTACCAAGAGAAGAATGAAGATGAAAGGGGAAATGAAGCAAAGCTGAAAATTTAGTGGAAATGAGTTTTCCACTGCCACAAACCAACAGCTAAAGTTAACTGTTTATTTCACACTGACAGTGGTGAGGCTGAACAAACCCAAACCCACCTCACAAACACAGCAGCAACATCTACCAGTGTATTTGTCAGCTTAGCAACATGGAAGTCAAAACTCTTCTTTCCAGATTACCCCCAACCCTACTGAGGTCACAAGGGAATTCCTCCCTTGCCTTTTATCATGCACATGCAAAATGGCCTGTGTCTGTAGAATTCACAACTGAGACAACTGATTTTCCTTCCTCATTTTCTAATTTCAAAGACCCTGCTCCAGCATCAAACAGACAATTTTATCAAAACTCAAATACCAGGAAAGATAACAAGATGTAAATCCACCCTGGCAACTAAGAGACCACAGAGCAGCAGAACAGGTCTCTTCACATTAGAAGTGTTTTGATGGTATGTGTAATACTTCCGTGCCATTCTAAGGAGAGAGGTGAATCTTTGCTTTCAGAGTTCTCCAAACATGTTGACAGCATACTGTTGACCTGACATTCATTTCAACCTGATTAGTATCACACAAATCACAAGTCTTCAAATATTTAATATTGTAGAAGTTATTTTTTATTACTGTGGCATATCGACAACTGTCCGAGAGGACAAATTTGGTTTCTGAGTACAAAAAGGAATGAGACCAAACTTGAGAACTGCATAGCAGGTAGTAGACCCCACTACTCAATGACAGAGCAAAAAGCTTTGTGCAGAACTGATATAGCCTAGATACTTACAGATTCACAGTATATTGTAACCAGAAGAGTCTTCCTCAATGACTCCCAAACCCAATATTTTGTCCTTTTGTGTGGAGTACTCTCAGTTCCATGGTATGGTCCCAGCTCCCTCACATATTACTTATACTTTCTGGTGTAATACCTTTGGATATTCTTCACCTCCCACAGTCCACACTGCAAAACAGTGGTTTCTTTCTTTTTTTTTAGTCCACACCCTTCTTCTAATTAAGGAAGAGAAGAGGGAAGAGGACTTGCAGGCTAGGTTAATATGACTCAATGATTAGGCTGTTAGCTGGAACTCTCAGCTGCTGGGCCAGACCAAGAGGGGAGCTCCTGAAGCTGAACTCATCACTCCTTGCCCTTTCACCTCTCCCATGCATCAACTGCCACAAAAAAACTTTTAAAACCTAATGCTGAAATCACTGCCCCTCCATCAAAGCTGATTGTGCCCAATGAGCAGCAGATTAACAGAAAGACACAGAGAACAATCATAAGCTTTGATCTCATGGCAAACAAGGCATACTAAGGTTACTGTCCCCTACCATAAGCATTCAAAGAGCTTTCCAGAGAGGCATTATTTCCAGGGGGAAAGAGAAAATAAACCAGTAACATATAACAAAAACCAGAGTCTTCTTTTTTGTAGAAACTCTGTTAATTTCTCTGCCTATAAAGTACATGACGAGGGATGTTCTGCTGCTTGCAGGAAAACAAATGCACTTTGTTTTCTTTATATCTGCTTTTAAAGGAGACAACTAACTGCTCTAGTGCTTCTGAGGACTGGTCAGTGTGGCAACTGAAAATGAGAATTCTCAATGTAAACAGTGAGTCAGACCTACTAAACAGTAAGTCAGACTTTGTAACTGAAAATGTAAACTTGAACTAAATGGAAGATCTCTTCCAGTCATTGAAAGAGAACCTGAAAGCTGTCCCTTTGCCAAAGAACAGATGTAAAATCAGGCTGCTGATGTGACAGACCCTCACTAGGATCAGAAGCTTCTGAAGACTTTACTCGAAGTGCTGGGCAGAATGAAAGATGCTTTTCCTGTCTTCCAAGAATTCACTTTTATTTATTTTGAGTCATAAATTCTCATTCCTCTTCTCAGTACTAGCAACTCAATCACTACAGTGAGCCTTCCTGTACATACTGCGCTGTACAGGTAGCAGGAAGATCTATGCAGCAATGCTCCATGAACTAAATGTATATTCCTTGACAGAAGCAATACACTCTAGAAATGTGGTCAACTAAATCAAAAGAAATAAAATAACTCCATATTCTGGTCACTAGGTTCTACATTCTATGTGGTCTTAACCAAGACTTTCTCATCAATTCTGCAATATAGTAAAAACTACTATACTGGGGTGTTGCAAAGTTCAGAGCTTGTAAAGACTAGAATAACTATGCTCTGCTCCTGTGGAGGAATTTTGATATTCAGTGTTTGCACTGTAGGCCCAGAAAAGGGGCTTTTGATAGCTTCCTTTAGGTACTGAATAAGTAGTCACCTGATTTTATTAAATATGGCTCTGAAGACAAAACCTGACCTTTAAAATATTTTTATTAAACAAAAAAATAAAGTGTAAAAGAAACCCGCAGCCAGTACACTCCATATATTGGCCTTTAAAACACTGATCAAATAATTCTTATTTACAGTTGAGAAAAATATATTCTAGTGATACAAAAGCTATAGAGGTCTGCAAAAATCACTTGCTCCCTGCCATCTGCATTTGAGAAATGCTTTCAACTCAGGATGCAAGAGAGGAGAGAGTAGGTTGCTGTGTAAGAAGTAGGGGCAAAAAGCAATTGCTTTTTCCCACACAGGAGCTGCTGGCCAGTATAAAGTGCAAATGGTTCCACAACATTTTGCAACTACAGATCATGATTTTTCCTTTTTTTTTTTTTTTTGTGATCTTAATACCATTTTGCACAGTATATTTATAATAATGAAAGAACAGCTTTTAAAGGAATTAATCTGGTTGTAACAGACAAGCATGTGTGAAGGTGTCATTACTGTCTCTTCAGCTCTGTAATCAGACTTGAATGTCTCTTTCTCAGCAGTATTTGACTAGTTTGGATTGCTCTGTGTAGACATTACTCCATCCTGGTTACCTATTATCACTTACCTATCACAGCTGTCAGTGTACAGCTTTGAGGGATTCTTCTGCTCTGGGTTAGCAGCTCTCTGCAGTGTATGAAATGGACACAGAACTGATTCATTCTTCCTTTTAGCACCAGGAGCATCTACAGTAACTGTACCAGTTAAAAGTCTAAAAAATCAAAAATCCCAGCACATGAAACTAGAAAATGTATTAAAGAAAGGGACAGAGACTTGGACTGAGTGGACTGCTGAGCTGAGTGGATAGAGAACCTGTAGTAGAGAGCTGACCATAATTACTGATCTGGGAACAGTGTGGCAAAATCAGCACACCTGGCTGTGCTGTGGCTTTAGATTCTGTTGTGTATTTTAAACTATTAACTTGTGAGTCCCTGGACTAGAATTTTTTCCCACAAGCCTCTGTGGCTTTTTTCATGGTGCTTTGTTTGGTTTAAGGCTTTTTTTAAGGTGTTTTTTTTTTCTCTATCTTGTTTTTGTTTATTTGTTTTGAGTTGGTCAATGGTTTTTTCAAGGCATGAAAATAGAGACTTTTCCCTTCTGTTACAATACCTGGTAGCCTTGCTGTAACATTTCTGTCTTCCTTCAAAGGCAATGTGAAAAGAATTTCAGGCATCAGAGCAGATTCTCATTAAATTTAGTAGTGTTTAGCTAAAAGCAATACAAACGACAAGCTAAATTCAGTGATCAAAAGGAAAAAAAAAAAGATGCCTTAAAGTTATTATTACTTCTCAAATACTTCAGACAATTTCAATCTTCTGTTCTAGTTTTGAAAGTCAGATGATATTTATACCAGCTGGAAACATTTCTGGGATTTCTGTTCTCATTTGAGAAAATAAAGATGGATGTAACGTCTCCTCATTATCATCTTTTTTTTGTGCCCCATCTCACAGAGACATCTCTTCCAAAACTCTCCTTGTATAGTCGCCATATTTCACCGGTCACATCATGTCCAGCTGCAAAAAGAAGAAACTGATTTGAAAGAAGCAACATTGAAGTTACTTCTTAACATGTGTTTAGTGCTGAGAAAACCAAGCAAATTTGGAAATCCTTATCATGTAACATTAATGGATTGCACAGAATTCAGTACTAACCTTCTATAAAGTACAAAAACAAACCTAAAAATCTCATATTCATATAATCAAATGTGCAATTTATAAAATTTTGAAAGTACAGTCCAAATGTAGAAATCTGTCTGTTATCGAAGCTTCCTTAAAACTATGCATACCATCAGCTTAAGCCTTGGAGACAGATTTGTAATGAGTCAGCCTGTAAAAGATGGCTAAAATATTTATTAGAAAACCTGGCACCCTTGAATTTCAGCAAGCCTATATAGAGAAGTTTAATTCAAAAGATTAAAACATCTTCTTAAAAATGTTTTTCAGTTTTCAACCCACATAACTAGCTATTCAAGATCTACTAACTTTTTAAAATGCTTTTATAGTAAATTATACCAATCCACTATTAAATGAGTGGGCTCACTGGCTCTTTTGAAACACATTAGAGGACACATTTCACCCCTGTAAACACCCATGTTCCTACATCACATAGTATTTGCCATCATGAAATTACATACCTGGCTAAATTTTACAATAGCAAGTAAGTAATTTCACATGGCTCTTATGATTCAATTCCTTAGGTGTTTTCTGAGCCATGTACTCATCCACTGCTTTAAGAAGCATTTGGCTCTCTCACTGAATCTTTCATTTAGAGCTTAATTTTAAAGCCACACCATATCTTTTATGGTACTCACCAGATCATCAACATCACCACCTTCATCTGTAGGAGGCAGAGTTTCAGTTTTATGTTCTTTGGGAGCCAAGAACTAAAAATAAAAATGTATTTATGTGATACTGACAAAACTGAGAGATTAAATTAATAGAATGTCTCCTCTCTGCATCAAAACAAACGCACCTGTAATTAAAAATCAGGAATAAGTTTTTTTTTTCTGGTTTCCACCCTCCAAAACCATCTTAAACTACAAAAACCTTAGTAAGACTTGCTTTTAAAGGATTTTATGGTGAAGTGTGTCAAAAACCAGACAAAAGGATGTGGTTCTTGAGACAACACATGGTTAGGCTGTAGAACACCCTGTGATAAGGATGCTGCAAATATTATTCCCCTAGACTCAGGGGGAGATAAGAAAGATGCATAGAAGAGAAATCATTAGAAGTCAACTAAGTCCACAGAAACAACCTCAGGCACAAAATGTTTTTGAGCTATCAGTGGCTGCAGCCTGGGACTATACATTTTTCTCTTCTCATCCCTTTTTGTCCACTGTCAGACATGGGATTCTGGATTAGATGGAAATTTTATCCATTTCAGTTTGACCAGGTTTATGTTCTTAAAAAATATTGTGTGTAGCTACAGAATACTCAGGATAACAAAATACCCGCAATGATATGAGTACGTACATGAGGATGACCAATGGCTTCTTTGAGACATTTCCTACACACAGCATTCTAATTCTGTGTTGAATTTATAAGCTTCCCCATTTAATTCAATTAACATTTACCAAATGAACAAAGAAGTGAATTAAAAAAAACAAACCTCTAACATGCAAGACATTAGAATACCAGTCTTAAAAATAGAAAATGCATCATGTAAAATTACATTGCTGTAGCTGCTGATACAACTCACCATATGCCCTTCACTTAAAGCACGACATTCATAAATAGAAGAGAAAGGTAAGTTGCTCAGATACTATAAAAACTGAAATCAAACATACAGACAATAGCTGGAGTATAACCACCTCCAAATTATTTCACAGACTTTTATCTAAGCCTAAAAAAAAAAAAAAATCTAAAATGGTAGGGAAAAAATTGGCAGTACTTGATTCTTACTTAAAAAGGCATCCGGTTGTCAATAAGTCTTAGTTACTACCTTTTTCCCAATATCCTTAGT